>VMDO01035117.1:0-16372 GCA_007922755.1 Pedetes capensis | reverse complement strand
TTTCTCTCTCTCTCTCTCTCTCTCTCTCTCTCTCTCCTCTCTCTCTCTCTCTCTCTCTCCCTCTCTCTCTCTTCTAATACAACCCTGAACAGAAAGTCCTTTTCAGTTATATCTCAAAAATATATCTCAAATTAGTCCATATCCCTACATGGAATTCACCTCCTTAATAGACTTTTGTAATAACTTTATAATTCACTTCTCCTATTCCTTTTTGGATTCTTTATCCATTTTTATTCAACTGTCAGGGAAAGTGTTTCAATGTATGAGTACAAATCTCATTCTTACCCCTGATTAAAGCTGAATTACATCTTCCTATTTTCCATAAGAGGAAGACTAAACCTTTAGTATGGCTTTCAGAGCCCTAGGTCTGGTCTCTGTATTTCCATAGTTTCACCAAGTAGTACATTTTCCCTACCTTTTGGCAATATAACCATATTACCTTACTTATAGTTATTAAAACACATTAAAGTCTTTCATTCCCATGTGTCTATTAGTTTGTTATACTATGGGGCCTTGCATGTTGCTGTGATGCTGAAAGCTATGCTATGAATACTAAAGATACCAGAAGGGTCACCCATTGTGGACAAGTTTCAACTGAGCTTCCAGGCTAAGACAGACTAGGGAGCAGGAACTGCTAGCTCACTCATGAAACAATTAGGCATTAAAAGCTCTATGAATTCTGGAAATTAGAACTCTATCTCATGTATAGCATGTGAAGATTTTTTTCCCATTCAGTGGGGATTTCCTTGACTCTGTTGATTGTTTCCTTTGCTGTACAGAAGATTTTTAATTTCATGTAATCCCATTTATCTATTCTTGTTGTAATTTCTTGACCAATTGGAGTCCTATTAAGCAAATACTTTCCTATGCCTATATGTTGGAGCATATTGCCTATCCTTTCTTCTATTAATCTTAAAGTTTCTGGTTTTATGTTGAGGTCTTTTATCCATTTTGAGAATGTATAAAGACCTCAAGAAAAAAATACCCAAGAAAACAAATAACCCAATACACAAATGGGCAAAGGAACTGAGCAGACAGTTCTCAAATGAAGAGTCTCATAAAGCCATTCAAAACAAGAAAAACATGCTCAATATCCCTAGCCATTAGGGAAAAGCAAATAAAAACAACTCTGAGATTCCACCTTATACCAGTAAGTATGGCCAAGGTCAATAAAACAAATAACAACAAATGTTGGCAAGGTTGCGGAGAAATGGGAACCCTCTTACACTGCTAGTGGAGCTGTAAATTGGTCCAACTACTTTGGAAATCGATATGCAGGTATCTTAAACAACTGAAAATAGATCTACTGTATGACCCAGCTATAACACTATTGGGAATACACCCAAAGGGAGATGAGTCATCATACCACAGAGACACCTGCATCTCCATGCTCAATGCAGCACTTTTTAAAATAGCAAGGATATGGAATCAACCAAAATGCCCATCAACAGAAGAATGGATAAAAATCTATAGTACATATACACAATGGAATACTACTCCACATTCAAAAAAAAAAAGGAAAGAAAGAATATCATTTGCAGCAAAATGGATGTAACTGGAGAAAATTATTTTAAGTGAATGAACCGAAGCCCAAAAAGAAAAATACCACATATTCTCACTCATATGTTGTAGCTGAATCAAAAGTAAAATAAGAAAAAAATACCATACAGAAATCAGAACATAATAAAAAATCTTAAGTCATCCTAGTGGAGAAGGGACAATTTAGGGAGCAGAAAGAAGGACAGAGGGATATAGTAAAAGGAGGAGATGATGGGAGAAGATAGGAGGGGGAGGTGGGACAAGGAAGAGCAAGGAATGAGAGAGAAGCAACCCCAAAGTAAACAGCCTAACCTTAATAGTTTGGGAAATAGTTATAATAATACCAATAATACCAAAGAATGGTAAAAATACAAATGGACTAGACAATTCATGTAATATTACTGACAATGTAAAAAGATAGATCACTACAGAAAAAGTTTTGACATTAAACAATTGGGATCAAGGATATATAGAAAAATATTCCCACAAAAAGACAAGCAAGTGGAAGTGAGGCTTTGGTGAGGGGGTGGGACAGTGGGAGGAAGTGCACAAGAGGGTAAGGGGCAACTTATTTGTGCAATGTACAATGAAACACATATGGAAATATCACAATGAAATGCATGTCAGAATGAAACACATTAAGTTGTACATTAAAAAATTCTAATAAAAAACCCTATGAATAGAAGATAAACACTATCAGATAGGTTGTTGTTGTTGTTGATGTTAGGTGCCATCAACTTGGGTCTGACTCATAGTAAGGCTCACAGGGTTTACAATGGATGTTTGTTATTCAGGATTGCTTCAGGATGCTGTCTGTGATTGAAAAATACCCAGACGCCTGTAAGGAAGAATAGCTAATATGACTATTATTCAAATTTACGGATCCACAACTAAGTCTACAAATGAAAATAGAGAAGACTTTTACCAACTTCTGCAATCTGAAATACATTGAAAGTGCAATCAGGATGTACTGATAATTACGGGTGACTGGAAGAGAAAATGTGAAAATATAGAAGAAGTCTGAGGAGTTGAAAAATATGGCCATGGTGACATAAACAATGCTAGAGAATGCATGAGAGAATTTTGTCAGAACAATGGCCTTTTCATTGCAAATACATTTTTTCCCCAACATCAATGGCAACTACACACATTGAATTCACCAGATGGAACATGCAGGAGACAAATTAACTATATTTGTGGAAAAGGAAGGTGGAAAAGCTGAATATCTAAAGTGAGAATGAGACCAGGTGATGATTGTGGCTAAGACCATCAACTGCTCATAAGCAGGTTCAAATTGAAACTGGAGAAAGTTAGAACAAGTGTACGAGAGTCAGAGTATGACCTTGAGTAAATCCCACCTGAGTTCAGAGACCACCTCAAGAACAGGTTTGACTCATTAGACACTAATGACCAATGACCAAATGATTGTAGCATGATATGAAATACATCATTCATGAGGAAATTAAAAGGTTATTAAAAAGACAGGAAAAACAGAAAAGACCAAATTAATATCAAAAGAGTCTCTGAAACTTATCCTTTAATGTCAAGCAGTTAGAGTAAAGGGAAGACATGATGAAGTTAAGGAATAAAACAGAAGATTTCAAAGGCAAATACAGAAGAGAAAATCAAATATTATACTGATATGTGCAAAGAGCTGGACATGGAAAATCAAAAGGGAAGAACATATTCTATTTTTCTCAAGCTTAAGCAATTAAATATTCAAGGCTTGAGTGGCAATAACAAAGGATTCTACATGGAAAGTATTAAATGATGCCAGAAATATCAAAAGAAGATGGAAGGAAAACATAGAGTCCTTATACCAAAAAGAATTGGTGGATGAACAACCATTTCAAGAGGTTGCATATGATCAGGAACCAATGGTACTGAAGCACAAAGTGGAAGCTGCCTTGAAGGAAATGGTAAAACACAAGGCCCCAGGAATTGATGGAATACCAATTGTGATCTTTCAACAAACATGCAGCACTGGAGGTGCTAACTTGTTTATGCCAAGAGTTTTGAAAAACAGCTACCTTGCCAACTAACTGAAAGAGATCCATATTTGTGCCTATTCCCAATAAAGGAGAACCATCCAAAGGTGAAAATTATTGAACAGTATCATCAATATCCTACACAAAAATAATTTTGCTACAGATCATTCAAAAGGAGTACAGAAGTTCATAGACAGGGAAGTGCTGGAAAATCAATCTGGATTCATAATAGGGCATGGAACCAGGTACATCAATGTTGATGTTATATGGATATTAGCTGAAAGCAGAGACAACCAGAAAGATGTCTACCTATATTTGATTAAATAAATTAAAAGGCATTTGACTGTGTGGATCATAAAAAATTATGAATAACACTGAGCAGACTGAGAATACCTGAGCACTTAATTGTACTCATGATGAATCTATACATGGACTGGGAAGCAGTTATTCAAACAGAATAAAGCACTTGGGTTAGAGTTGAGAAAGATATGCATCAGGTCTGTATCTTTTCACAGTACCTCATGTATCTTCATGCTGAGCCAATAATCAGAGAAGCTGGAATTTATGAAGAAGAACGTGGCATCATGATTGGAAGGAGACTCACCAACAACCTGTGTTATACAGATGTTACAGCTCTGCTTGCTGAAACTGAAGAGGATTTGAAACATTTACTGATGAAGACCAAAGAACATAGCCTTCAGTATGGATTGTGCCTCAACATCAAGGAAATTAAAATCCTTACAACTGGGTCAGTATGCAACTTCATGATAAACAGAGAAAAGATTGAGACTGTCCAAGATTTTGTTTTATTTGTTCAACCATCAATACCCATGGAAGCAGGAGTCAAGAAATCAAAACGTGTTTTACAATGTCAAAAGCTGTTGCAAAAGACCTCTTTAAAGTGTTGAAAAGTAAAGATGTTACATTGAAGATGAAGGTGTGCCTGACTCATGCCATGGTATATTCAGTCACATCATATGGTTGTGAAAGCAGGACTTTGAATAAGGGAGACAGGAGAAGAATTGATGCTTTTGAATTATGTTGCTGGAGATGAATATTGAATATACCATGGACTGTCAAAAGAACCAGCTGATCTGTCCTAGAAGTGTAACAAGACTGGTCCTTGGAAGCAAGGATAGCTAGGCTATGTCTTATGCAACTTGGACAGGCTGTCTGGAAGGACCAATCCCTGGAGGACATCGTGTTTGGGAGAGTGGTATGTCAATGAGAAAATGGAAGACCCTAACTAGATGGATTGACACAGTGTCTGTAACAATGGATTTAGACTTAAACAAAGATTGTGTGCTTGGCACAGAATCAGGGTGTCTTTTGTTCTGGTGGACACAGGGTCACTATGAGTTGGACCTTACTTGAGGGCACCTAACAAAAACAACAAAACACTTCCATGCATTAAGAGATTCTACATATGCTGTTTCTCCTGCTTGGAATGCTTGTTTCCTGACTCTACTCAGCTCTTTCTTTTCCTTCTTATCTCAGCTGAATGAATATTTCTTTAGATAAGACTTCTCTGAACACACTAATTAGAACCCTAGCCTTATCCTTTTATCTTCTAATGATATTTCCTGTTGGATACCCTCATAGCATTGGTTACAATCTTTTCCCCCAGATACCATAAGCTGAAGGAAGACAACGTCTATATTTGTTTCATTTACCACTATACTCTAATTTAGCACATTTCCTGGTACATATTGGGTATTGTCTCTATATTTCTTGCATGTAATACTAAGCAAATACATAATACATAATTATCGAAACTTCAAATAATGTCAATGTAGTACTAGTACTGTCTTTGCAAAATCAAAACATATTTAATCATGTGGATGCACTTTTGATAACTTAATCTTTAGTTGTTGTTCAGTGCCATCTTTAGTAGCTAGTCACAATTCTTAAAATGTGGTATAATTATTAAGTACTTATGCACCACACCTCCCTCATATATACTGGTAGGAACCACTGAGGACTTTTACCCCTTTATTCACTCATTTATTCAAAAAATTATATAATACTACTGAATCAACAAGGACTGATAATTTACATATAAAAATACTGCTATCATAAATGAATGAACCCAATTAAAAATAAAATGGAACTGTGTGTGGTGACACATACCTATAATCTCAGTATTGAAGACACTGGACCCGAGAATTGTGAACTAGAAGCCAGCCTAGCCTACATAATGAGACTCTGTCTCACATAAACTAAAGTAAACTAAAATGGAACTATCAGATAATCTTTACTTTTTGGTAAGCTATATTTAATTTCCTTTAACTCCTCCATAGGTATGTTTATTTTCCTGTCTAGCCTTACTCCCTACATGGAGGGAAGTATCCATAGGTTTTATTTTTATTACTCGGATTGCCTTTTGCAATGCTCAGTAAATAGATGGTTCCTGTAAGTGCTTCTCGCTTTACCAACACAGACCTTGAGCTTACTCAATATAAAACACACACTAAGATCTGAATATAGAATGCTATAGTTTGTCTTCCACCCCTCCTCTCCGCAATTTATATAGACATTTAATCCTCCAAATCATGTTACTGGTATTTAGATGGTGGAAACTTAATCCCACTATGGTGTTTAGAGGTGGGACCTTTGGGATGTGATTAGGATTAAATAAGGTCTTTTAGGTGGAATTCCTTTAATTGAATCCTTGTGACTTCCCAAAATGAGGAAGAGAGACCAAAATGCATTTGTTATGTTCCTTATCTCTTGCCACTTTATGGTCTGCACTGCTTCAGGACTCTACCATCAAGAATGCCATCTCTGGATGAGGATCCTAGACCTTGCATCTGTACCTCCAGAACAATGGGCCAAAATAAACTTCATTTCCTTATAAACTAGCCTGCCTCAGGTATATTACTAAAGTAACACAAAAAATAGAATAAAACAGAAATTTCTTTGAGAATGGAAAGAAAAATTACAGGTAAGAAGAGAAAACTCTAATGAGAGCTTAGAAAGTCTGTCAATGATGGGAAGAATCACATTAGGAAAATCACTATTGTGCAATGTGAAACACCTATATTCACATTGAAATTGAGGGTACTTCTAGGCTTAGCACCATACAAACTAAGTTTGTTTATCCCTTCTAGTAGCTTACTGTCCAAGATGCTTATTGTACTGCAAGGTGCATAAATAACTTGAAAGGCTATTATTCATGCTGACTCATATAGCAACTCGATGGACTATGTCATTGCAGTATATTATTTGTTATTGAATTTCCTCATTTTCATTTGCTGAGCTGATTTTTATCAATACTATTACAGCTTCTTTTTATTTATGGCTTCTATTAATCTTGACCGTGGATTGTTTGCATTAAAGAATGGTCTGGAGTGTTTCTATTCAGATGATTAACATTTTCACTGAAATTAACCAAAATATTAAAGAAAATACATTTTGATATAATCCCATATATGTTGATGCAAAGAAAAACATAATTTAATTCCACTTCTAAATCAGAACAATCCATTTTTTGTAATATCATAAAATACAAATGGAATATAAACTCATAAATGCCTGGACATACTGCCGTTCCCCAAATAGCACAGCAATTAACTAATATTTTTCCAGAGAGAAAAAGAAAAAACTTAGAAACTATTTTCCTAAAGGTAATAAACTCCTCATAATTTCAATTCCAGTTCAAATAATAAGAGCAAATTGGTCAAACTATTTTCAATAAGTAGAGGAAATGTAGAAGTGCATTTATTATTTTGTTCTGCCCATGAAGTGTCAAGTATCTGGTTTATTTAGGCTATTCAATATTCAATTGGTTGTCTCAGTATCACATAAACATTGCCAAAAAATGATTTTTACACTGAGCAAGCCTGTGATATGTGTTGATGACTACCACAATTTGAAGTTTCACAATAGCCACAGTAAATGATTTGCCTCTAGCAACTACATCTACTTACATGTAAGGACAGGAATATGGTTTAATAAAGCTGAATTGGTCCTGAAATGGGGATTGTGTAAGGATGACAATAGTAAGAAATATGGTAAAATGGAAGAACTATTTTTGAAATCTCTTTTCTTTATACAGAAGACTACTTAGGGTTTTGTAGAATTGCTGAAAAGGGTAGAAGCTACATTTGTGGGTTTCTTGGTAAACATGATCTCTCCATAGATTCTTGGCTAAATTGTAAAACTGCAGCATTCTGGTGAGCAGTTGTATATACATTAATGCTTAAATGAAGGCATTCTGTAGAAGTTGTATGCACAATAAATCACCATCTGTACTTGGCCCTTGGAGTCTATTTGAATGCCCATTCAGTCCAAGCAGGCTATCTAGATATGTCATTGATTTTCTTCTTCAGTGCCATCCCTGGGAAAAAAGCCAATGTTTAATAATGGAAAAGATCACAATTTAAATAGGGAGGGGGAAAGAGAGGACATTTTGAACTCACATCACCAAACTCCTAGAAACTAGGTACACTAACAGGATAGTATTCATGGATATAGATAGGTTATAAATAAATACACAAAAATTCATCTGAATAAGAAAAGGCATTCCAACACCTTTGATTAGGAAATCTCTCTCTACCAATCCTACCCTTCTATCTATTGACTTTTCATGGACATAAAACCTATTCTTCAACCTTGACAAAGACCACAAGATCAATAACCTCTTTCTATTCTCTTAGTCTATCAGCCTCCCTCCTAACTTCAGCTTTTTTCTATGGTGGTTTTGAATTCCGGTCAGCTGTTTCAACCAATCACTGAACAACATTATCTCTTCCTTCTTCATTTTTTTTCTTTGTGGTACCAGAGGATTGTATCCAGGGTGCTCCACCCCTGAGCTGTACCTCCAGCCTCTTTTTTATGAGACAGGGTCTAAGTTGCACAGGCTGCTTCTGATCTTGAACTCATAATCCTCCTGTCTCAGTGTCTCAAATCACTGAGATTACAGGCATGTTCCATGATGCCTAGCTCCCTCATCTTTCTACTCAATTTACTCTGTCAATCCTCTAAGAGGTTTTATCTTGTTCTGCACTGTTTCTACATGTAGGCTGATAAGAAAACTCATATTACTGGGCCTCATATATTTTTCTAGGCATATTATCATCCATCCAAGTGGTTATTTAGTATAACAGCATCTCTTTGATTTAACTGGATCAACCCTGCTATCTATTCCTTACAGTGGATATGAAGTCCTATGTGACCTAGCTCCTGCCCACTTCTCTTAATCTATCTCACACCACTCTTGCCCTTAACTCACTAAGATCCATTTGTGATGATCTTTTTGCTAAAGATGCCAAGCTCACTTTTCACCCAGGGATTTTGCAATTATTCTTCCCTTTGCTGCAATGGTCTTTGCTCAAGTCTTCAAATAGCTGGCTCCCTCTTGTAACCCAGGTGTAATCTACCCAGATGTACCTGAGCCTCCAGTCTGAAATACACCCCGATACCAATTACTTTCTGCCAGAAATTTGTTTAAATTTCTTCAGCGAATGTATCAATAGCAAGAATCATATTTTGTTATCAATGTGATAATCAGCGTGAGCTCCCCAAATTGAGGACATAACTGTTTCATCTCTATATTCCTAAGACCTACAATAAGATCTAGAATTTTATAAAGATCAAATAAATAATTGTTGAATGATGAAATGAACTGCCATAGTCAATCAGTTTATGTGTGATCACTGATGTAAGCTTTATTAATCAAGGTACATCCCAAAGATCCTATCCTTGGCCATGACTGATTGACTCAGGAGTGGGCAACTGAACAAAGTAGAGTCCTTCCTTAGAACTCTTGGACTTGGAGCCTAAAGAATGGAATCCTTCTCTATCAGGGTGGTTATACCTATAAGAGAAAAATACTCAAGAACCTTTACCAGCCATTGTTTCTCACTTTGTGGATAAAGCTTGTGTATGAAAGAAAATGAAGGTTAAATACAGAGAACACTAAAGTTATTTTTGATGTCAGTCATATCCTTACCATTTCTGCAGTTTGAGAATCAATTTTTTTCTAAAATTCTCTAAGTCAATAAATTTTCTCTTTGTGCCCAAACTAGTTTGAGTTGACTTTCTGTCACACTAAGATCTAACATAACTGATATGTTAGCTTTCTCTGCAATGTTATTATCACTTAGCATATTTGTTCCTAGTCAATTGCATCTCTTGTTCACTGTGCTAATGTTTCTTCATCTACTCATGACTGTCTCTCACTGAAAGCTGACACAGGACAGAGTCTCCTATTTAACATAGAAATCATATGCTATCAGATATGATCAATTCCTTCAATTATCTCTCCTTTCATGTTTCAGAGACTAAACCAACTATCCTCTCCATCCCATCACTTTAGGCTTTTTGTAGGACTTTGGTCCATCAGATACTACTTCTTTTTCTTATCACTTAATTTTTGCCTCATTAGTTCTTTTTCTTCAGTCTATAAATATTCACTCATTCATTCATTCATACATCAAATGTTTATTTGTTGCTAATGTAGAAGGTATAGAACTAGGATAGCTTACATGTTCAGGTTTTTATTTTCCATCTAGGAACAAATAAATGAGATAATAAAAATTCCTTTCTGAAACCTATGTTCTCCTTCAGCTGTTGGCTCTTTCCTCAACCATTCCATCCTTTCTCAGTCAAGTATGTTAAAACCCTATACTTCAGGTCCCTATTTTTTTCCTTTCTATTTTTTCCTCAACTCATTGAACTATGCCTTCTACTTTCACTTTTACACTAAGTACTATCTTTTTAACATCATCAACGGAACTCCTAGGTGCCAAATCTGGTAAGAATTTTAGGCCTTTCATTGTATATAAATCATCTTTCTAAATTCTTTGTTCTTTTGTGACTTCTGTGATACCAGATTGATTTTATTCATCACTAATTCTCTATTTCTAAGCATTTTTCCTGGGATCCTATTCTTATTAGTCATTTAAATGACTATAAGTCCTAGGATTTTGTCCACTTCCATCCTTTATATGTTCTTCCACTAACTGCATATCCTCTTCCTGTGTGAACACATCCAATCTCATGTATCAGTTATGTATCAATAACTTCTATATCCATTCTCTTGCTCTACTACCCCAAGTTTTGGATATGGATATCTAACTTGCTACTAGATAGTTCTACCTGGAGAATTTACAAGCTGTAAAAAGTTATCTTCGAAAGGTAATAAGGGTTTTCTTTAATACGCTGCCTTCATTGTTTACTTGCCTTGATTTTTAGCTCCCGCTCTTTCTACTGATTTATAAAAGACAGCAATCTTGATTCCTTTATCACCATTTTCACATCTATTCAACCACTAAATCCTGATTATTCTAATTTATCTCTCATGTATATCTCCTTTTCTTTATTTGAACATTCAATGCCTAAGTTAAACTCCTCATCATCTCTTTCTCTAGATTATTATAATATCATTCTGACTGGTCACTTTCCAACCTTTTTTTCCATCATCCATTGTGTCTAACTCATTGCTAACAGAAACCATATAAGTTTTAAAATATTCCCTGCTATAGAAGACTGTGTTTAAAGCATACCAAAATACACTTGGAACATTTTTTCCACTGGATTCACTATGAATAGCTAAAAAAATATATCTTTGAATTTTTCATAGTTAATTTGATAATACTACAGTTAACCATGTAAAGTAATAGTCTATTAAGGGCAACAGGAAGCCACTCACTACTGGTAATGGCATTGGCCAGAGAGGTAAAAATGATGAAGAAAAAGAGATGGCAATGCAATTTAGAGGCGAATAAAATTCTTATCTGACTACTTATTACAACTTAGATATTGTTAGGATCCAGTAACTTCTGCTGGCCCATGTCCACTTGCATATCAATCCTGATATTATATGATTAGCATATAACCTGGAAGTCATTTCTCTTCTTTTGTATCTCAGCAGAAGCATGATAAAGAAATACCAGTAGTTTTACTATTTGTATTTCAAATAGATATCAGCCTTGTCCCTTTCTCAGGTCTATTCTTCAAATAAGGAATTACAAAGAAGAGTCACAGAAATGATTATTTCAGTTTTAGGCGACTAAGGAGGATCAGACAGGACAGTGCTAAAAGGGAAATCATCACACAGAGATATTGTTGATTATCCTAGAAGGTTTCCCTTTCCGTCCTACTTTTCTTCTTTAGTTCAAAGATTCTCTCTAGGGGCAGAAGGGAGGGCTTCACATTTCAAATTATTTTTAGGACTTTGATTAACTGTGTCACCAGACCCCAGGTGACCATTAATATACTAGTAAAGGCAGTTAAAAGAAGACCTAAGGTCATTCAGTGAGTGAATGAAGCAAAATTGAAAGCATGAGTCTTGACCCAGTGATGTGATCTTCATAGTAGACCATAAAGTAGAGGCAATCCAAAAAAGGGCATTTGGGAATAAGAGACACCATCTACACAAAAGGTTAGAAGATAAGGCTCCTTAGCATGGAATTCAGCATTAAACTGAAAAAACTTACCAACTGAACTTTCAGTTCATCCATTGTATCCCAATAAGGCACAATTCTATCACAAAACAGCCATAATTATAAGGCTACAGATATACTATAGAGAAAATCCTGTGACTTGAAATATGAAAGCTCACTAAATCAAAAGCAAAAATTAAAAAAAAGCTATCAGTGATGCTTCCTAACATGAGCTTTATAAAGGGGTGCTGCTATATTTGATTTGTGTCTGTGGCCAAAAGGAAAGTGCTTCAATAGTTAATGCTCCATAAATACTTGCCCAATTGAATTAGCTAATTAGCTAATGTCAGTTTTTTAATGTTCAAGGATCATCTGGGATTATACATTGATTAGTTAACAAGTACTTCTTATCCAAGGAAACCTGGAAGCTCATGCCATAGCTTACTAGGATTTTTGCAAGGGGAGACAAACGTTCATAAGAATGCTGTTAATTATGTTTCCACTTCTCATGAATTGTTTACTTTTATTATTTACCTATGTCTTGAATGGTATTGAAGGCAAGCCATGTAAGTCCCTTTGTCAACTGCCAGAAGTATAATTCTCCACAATTAATCAGTAAAAAGAGAATTAAGTGTTGCTTCTTTAGAATTAGGAAAAACCTGCTGCTGATAAATTGAATGCATTAAGAAATTAACATACCAGTAAATGATTGATCATTACAATTATCTGAATTTGCATTTCTAGAAATCTACTGAAAGAACTGAAAATCACTCTTATAAGATATTTTTAGCCCCAGTTCCCAAATGCATAAAATATACAAGAGATATGCTACTTATTATCACAACTAGAAGGTCAAGCATTTTAAAAATATCACAACTGGACTCTAAACATATTAATTCAATGTATTCTAAAATACAAACTCATGCTATGTTTTACTAACCAAATATTCAAAAATTATCGACCTTGATGGACAAAGGAACAGTTCATCAGTATGTTACAAAGGATTGTGAGTTACCCAACTACTAGGCACCATGATTAAAAGGCTGTAGGAGAGCAGAAAAGTTAAATAAAAATTATTTGGCAGTTGCAAGCACACAAGTTGTTGCTGTTAGGTGCCATCAAGTCGATTCTGACACATACCCACCCTATGTGCAATAGAATGAAAAGACTCCCTGATTCTGTGCCAGGTGCATGGTCTTTTTTACGTTTAAGCCCACTGTTGCAGACATCATGTCAGTCCATGTAGTTGAAAGTCTTCCTTTGTTGCCATGACCTGGCACCCTCCCAAACATGATGTCCATCCCCAGGGATTGGTATCTCCTGACTACATGTCCAAAATGAGTAAGACACAATTTAACCATCCTTCTTCCAAGGAGCATTCGGGTTGCACTTCTTCCAGGACAGATCTGTTGGTTCTTTTGGCAGTCCATGGTATATTCAATAGTTGTATCCAGCACCATAATTCAAAAGCATCAATTCTTCTCTTGTCTTGCTTATTCAAAGGCCAGTTTTCACAACCATGTGATGTGGCTGAAAATACCATGGCATGAGTCAGGTGCACCTTCATCTTCAATGTGACATACTTTTCAACACTTTAAAGAAGTCTTTTGCAACAGCTTTTCCAAATGCAATACGTCTTTTGACTTCTTGACTTCGGTTTCAATGGGTAATGATTATAGAACAAAGTGAAGCAAAATCTTGGACAGTCTCATTCTTTTCTCCACTTATCATGAAGTTGCTCACTAACCCAGTTGTAAGGACTTTTGTTTTGTTGATGTTGAGGAGCAATCCATACTGATGGCTGTTTTCTTTGATGATCTCTTTTGACATGTAATTTGGTCTTTTCTTTTTTTTCCCTGTCTTTTTAATAACTTTTTGCCTTCCTCATGAATGATGTCTTTGATGTCATGCCACAACCCATCTGGTCTTCTATCATTATTGTCTGATGCATCAAACTTGTTCTTGAGGTGCTTTCTGAACTCGCGTGCGATATACTTATGGTCATACCTTGGCTCTTGTATACTTTTTCTATTTTTCTTCAGTTTTATTTTGAATTTGAATATGAGCAGTTGATGGTCTGACCCACAATCCATACCTGGCCTTGTGACTTTTGATATTGAGCTTTTCCATCTTTTTTTCCACAAATGTAGTCAGTTTGCTTCCTGTATGTTCCATCTGGTGAATTCCATGTGTATAGTTTCCATTAATGTTGGTGAAAAAATGCATTTTCAATGAAAAGATTATTGGTATGATAAAATTCTATCACATATTCTCCAGCATTGTTTCTGTCACCAAGGCCATATTTTCCAACTACTGAGTCTTCTTCTTTGTTTCCAACTTTTGCATTCCAGGCACCAGTAACTATCAGTATATCCTGATTGCATATTCGATCTACTTCAGATTGCAGAACCTGGCAAAAATTTTCCCTATCTTCATTTGTAGCCTTGGTGGTGGGTGCATAAATTTGAATAATAGTTCATATTAACTGGCCTTCCTTGTAGGCATATAGATATTATTCTACCACTGATAGCATTATACTTTAGGACAGATCTTAAGATGTCATTTTTAATGATGAATGCAACCCCATTTCTCCTTAATCTGTCATTCCCACTATAGTAGACCATATGATTATCTGATTCAAAATGGCCCATGCCAGTCCATTTTAGCTCACCAATGCCTAGAATGTGTTTCATTCCTTTTTGATGATTTCTAATTTTCCTAGATTCCATAGTATGTATATGTATATTCCACTTATTCTACTATGTATATTCCACACATTCCACTATGTATATTCCACTCATTAAGGGATGTTTACAGTTGTTCCTCCTCATTTTGACTTGTGTCACATCTGCAAATGGACATTCCTGAGGCTTTATTCCATTTTCTTCATTAAGGTAAACCCTACTTTGAGGAGGAAACTCTTCCCTAGTCATCTTTTCAGTCCCTTCTAACCTGGGGTCCTCATTTTCTGGCAATATATATATATATATTGCTATATATTGTTGTTGTTGTTAGGTGCCATCGAGTCAGTATCCAACTCATAGCGACCCTCTGTACAACAAAGGAAACACTATTGTCAGTGCTTCTCTGCTGTTCATAGGGTTTTCAATGGCAGATTGATTTTTGGGAGGGGGTTGCCAGGTCCTTCTCCCAAGCCTACAGCTTCCGGTGTTCCCAGGAGGTCTCCCATCCAGGTACTAACCAGGCCCGACCCTGCTTAGCTTCCGAGATCTGACGGGATGGGTGCCACAGGGCTATGGCTGCAGGCATATATATATATATATAGTGCCAGTATAGAAACATATATATATATAGAAACATATATATATAGAAACACAGAGTTTTCAATGGCTAATTATTTTGGAAGTGGGCTGTCAGGTTCTATTCCTTAGTCTGTCTTAGTCTGCAAGCTCAGCTGAAACATTTCCACCAGGGATGGCCCTGGTGGTTCCTGTAATACTGATAGCATAGCTTTCAGCATCACAGCAACATGCAAGCTCCCACAGTATGGTAAAGTGATAGAAATTTAGGGGCTTTATATAGGTATCCCATGAAAACATTATTGAGCAGTAAATAAAATAGAGTAATTTCACCCAAGTAACATTATTCTCAGTCAGAGCAAATAGTAATCATTTTTGTTTGATGAAAAATAAAAATAAAATAATAATAATAATATTGCTAATAATAATTGAGAGCTAATAATGTGGTAGATATGATTTTAGTATACTCTTTGCTTGCATTTATTAAATAAATATTTACCACATGTCTACTGTGTTCTGCCTACTGGGATTCAGCAGAGGACAAAACAGATGGAAATTCTGCCCCTGTTCCCATAGAATATAATCCTTGTGGGAAAGACTAAAATTAAATAAGAAAAATAAAATATATTAATAAATATAAACACATATTGTACTATAAATAGATGCATACATATAATATGGTAAGATACATGTTTCTATTGTTGTTAGGTGCCGTGGAGTGGGGTCTGACTCACAGAAACTCTATGTACAACAGAAGGAAATAATACCTCACACTGTGCCATGCCTGACACTATTGTCAGTGCTTCTCTGCTATTCATAGGATTTCCAATGGCTGATTATTTCAGGAGTAGGCTGTGAGTTCCTTCTCCTAAGCCTACAACACACAGTATTCTCAGGTAATCTCCACTCCAAGGACTAACCAGGCTTGACCCTGCATGGCTTCTGAGTAGGATGCCAGTACAGCAGTTGTAGGCATGGTAAGACCATATATATATACATATATATATATATATATATATATATATATATATATATGTATGCCCACACTCACACACATATATAGTTGTGGTGGTGTTAAGTACCATTGAGTCAGGTCCAACCTATAGTGACCCTCAGGGTTTTAAGTGGCTGATTATTTCAAGATTGCTTCAGCAGTGGATTGCCATGTCCTTCTCCTATCTTTGCAATGTATCTATAT
>VMDO01035116.1:0-16372 GCA_007922755.1 Pedetes capensis | reverse complement strand
CCCTCTGTACAACAGGGGAAACACTATTGTCAGTGCTTCTCTGCTGCTCATAGGGTTTTCAATGGCAGATTGATTTTTGGGAGGGGGTTGCCAGGTCCTTCTCCCACACCTACAGCTTCTGGTGTTCCCAGGCGGTCTCCCATCCAGGTACTAACCAGGCCCGACCCTGCTTAGCTTCCGAGATCTGACGGGATCGGATACCACAGGGCTACAGCTGCAGGCGAGCTACCCATAGGGACCTAAAAACAAGGAGTTATCACCAGTGCAGAGCCTGGAGGTGACCTGCCACAGCCCCAGTGTGCATCACAGCTGCAGCAGGCAGTAATAGTGAGGAGGCAGGTGGGACACTGACAATCTGAGAGTTTCAGGCAGCAGAGGCTTGGGAAAGTTGCTTGGATGCACACCATACACCCTGATGAGAGAGATGACTCTATTGCCTGAGGGGAACTTCAGAGACTGTCAGCTCTAAGCCACGGCCATATAGAAAGACTCCATCCTCAACTGACCACCACCTCCACCTAACAGACTTCAACATTATAGGCCACAGAAAGAGCCACTCCAGTTCTTTTCCTTCATTTTTTTTTTCTTTCTCTTTTCTTTCTTCCTGCCATGCTGAGGATTGAACCCAGGGCTTTGAATGGGGTAAATTCTGTACCACCATGCAGTACACTAGCATTTATCTTATTTTTGCTTTGAGAAGGGATCTCCTTGAATTGCATAGGCTACCTGGGGCTCAAGATCCTCTTGCCTCAGCTCCCCAAGAGTCTGGGGCTGCAAGGATGCAACTTGGTGTCTGGGTCTTCTTGTTCTCTTTCCTTCGTTCTTTTCGTTGTTAATTTTCATTTCCTTGTTTCTCTTTTCTAATGCAATTTATGTCTTTCTTTTTGGTTTTGTGTACTTCATCTGCCTGTATATTTCTCTTTTTCTATTTACTACACTTTTATCTCTTAGGCTTATTATTTCTTATTGCTCTGCTTATGTTTACCTAATTCTGTTTATAAATCTTTTTCTTTCTTGTGCAATCTTTTCTTTTATCTTTTGCTCTTTTCCCTCCCTCTTCCTAACATTTGTTTCTTTTCCAGTTCTTCTTTCTGCCTTTCTTTTATTGCAGTATTTGGGGGTAGAACACAGGACCTCACACATATTTTGCAAGTCCTCTACCACTGGGCTGCACCCACAGTACATTTTTTATTTTTTATCTTGAGACAAGGTCTTGTTAACTTACACAGGCTGCCTCTGTCCTTGAACCTACAATCCTCCTGCCACTGCCTCTCAAGTTGCTGAGGTTCCAGGCTTGAGCCACCACTCCTGGCTTTTGTTTCCTTTCTTTTATTTAATTCTTATGGCATCCTCCTTTCTCCTCTTTCTCTGAGTGCCCACCTTCTTAGGAAATTACTATTTTTATCTTCACCCTCACTTTATTTGTACCTTCATAGCTTACTCTATATTATTGTTGCCATTCTCTGTTCTATGGACATTGGTGGTACAGCAGTTGGCTTTAATTAGTTTCAAGTTGATTTCTATATCTTGTTTTGTTGGATATTGTACCTATTACAATGGTTTGTCTTCCCTTCTGGGAGTGGCACTGGGGATTGAAATCTCAAAAGAAAGCTGCTCACTAAAAAGACCCCCCCAAATAAAATGAGAAGAGATATACATTCTTAGACATGCACAAATCGGAAACACAAGGAACATCAAAAAGCAAAGCAACATTTCTCCTCCAGAGGACCATGATTCTTTAACCACTGAATCCAAAGATACTGAAACAGTTGAAATGTCAAAGAACTTAAATATCTACTTGTATAAATGACCAATGACTTCAAAGAGGACATAAACAAGAAAATGAATAAAGTAGGGAAATTAATACAGAACCTAGGTCAGAAAGTTACCAATGTAGAAAACAAAGTCAGCAAAATGGATGAGAAATTCAGCAAGGAAATTAAGATTTTGAAAAAATAACAAAAATGTTGGAAATGAAGAACTCAACAAACCAAATAAAAAACACAGTGGAAACATCACCAATAAATTAGATGAAGCAGAAGACAGACCATCAGGAGTAGAAGACAAGGTTGAAGAAATACCACATTCAAATATCAACAAAGAAATTAACAAAAGAACATGAACATAACTTCCAAGAACTTTGAGACATAATCAAGAGACCATACCTGTGGGGCGACACCCTGCTGCTGGACTCTCTCCAGCCTTGAGTGGGAACCAGCTGCCAAAGACCCATCTTCTGGTGAGGGGGAGCCAAGCACCCAAGAGCCATGCCACCCAGAAAGGAGGCTTATGCCCACGGCTGCTCTGAGAAGCCTTGAGAACGGCAGGCTCAGAGGCCTATGCCCATGGTGGCTCCTTGTTTCTTTCTTCCCAGTGAAGATGCCAACTCCAAGTGCTCTTCTCCAACAGCTCTTTATTGTTTCCTTGTCTGTCGGGGTCGATGGAATGGACCCAGACTGCTCCATGTATCGCCCTTATATACTCTTCTGGGGCTAGCCAGGGACCAATCAGAGGCAGTCACCCTATACAGGTTTCAGCCAATCAGAGGGGATATGCAAATTTGGTTTTGTAAAAGTAGCCAATGAGGGGTGGTTCCCAAACGGTCCAATCAGGAGCCGTTCAGGGGTTTGGAAATAGCCAATCGGTGTTGAGGAGTCTGAGGCAAGGGATTAGATGCCAGCGCCATCTTGGGGAGCTCGATGACCCTGAGTTGCTGGATGTAGGGCAAAGGTGATTGCCTGGGGAACAAGCCTCAGTCCTCCAAGGAGCCTAGATAGGCCCTGGGGAAAACTGCCTCTCTAGGAAGTGCCCTACACATACCTAAGAAGCCCATGGTAAAAGAAGCTGATACAAAAACAAATGGTATAGAAAACTTATTCAGTGAAATTATAGCAGAAAATTTCCCAAATCTTGAGAAATAAATGGACATCCAGCCACAAGAGACATTTAGAACACCAAATAGACATAATCAAAAAATAATCTCCCCATGACACATTATAATTAAAATGCCAAAATTATGGAAAAAAGAAACAATATTAAAAGCTGCAAGAGAAAAACAAAAACACACTTAAAAGAGAAACCCATCATAATAACATTAGTCCTCTCAGCACATACACTAATATCTAGGAAAGCATGGATGTTATATTTTAAGCCCTGAAAATAAATAGTTGCCAACCAAGATTACTATGTCAATCAAATTATCATTTTAAATTGAAATAAAGATATTCCAAGACAAGCACACACTAAAGCAATACATGACTACCAAGCCAGCATTGTAGAAGATACTTAAAGGAATTCTACACATGGAAGGAAGAAAGACAGTCTCCACCATGAGAGGACAGGAAAGAATAAACTTCATGACAGGAACAGATGAACTAAAGAGAAAAAAACAGCAAACCTTGAGTATAAATAAGGGAGAGAGAAAAGAATGAGTAGTCCATTAACCAACCAGGAAAACAGCCAACAAAATTACAAGAACAAGCAAACCTTTCTCAGTAATAACTCTAAATATAAATGGTTTTAACTCTCCAATTAAAAGACATAGATTAATTGGACTTAAAAACAAGATCCAACAATTTTTTGTCTGTAAGAAACATATCTCACTGGCAAGAACACCCACAGATTGAAAGCAAAAGGATTGAAGTTGATATACCATGCAAATGGAAGCCAGAAAAAAAGGACTGTTGTTGTTAGGTGCCATCAAGTCGGTATCTGACTCATAGCAACCCTACGTACAACAGGCAAAACACTATTGTTAGTGCTTCTCTGCAATTCATGGGGTTCTCAATGGCTGGTTTTTTTGAAGGGGAGTGGGTTGCCAGGTCCTTCTCCCAAGCCTATAGCACCTGGTGCTTCCAGGAGTTCTCCCATCCAAGTACTAACCAGGCCCAACCCTAGATCTGATGGGACCAGGTGCCACAGTGGTACAGCTGCAGGCAAAAAAAGGATTAGTCATCTTTATATCAGACAGGAGACTTCAAGTTAAAATTAGTCCAAAGAGATTTTTTTTAAAGGCACTACATATTAATGACACCTGCAGTGGTAGCCCTGTGGCATCCGATCCCGTCAGATCTCAGAAGCTAAGCAGGGTCGGGCCTGGTTAGTACCTGGATGGGAGACCGCCTGGGAACACCAGAAGCTGTAGGTGTGGGAGAAGGACCTGGCAACCCCCTCCCAAAAATCAATCTGCCATTGAAAACCCTATGAACAGCAGAGAAGCACTGACAATAGTGTTTCCGCTGTTGCACAGAGGGTCGCTATGAGTCAGATACCGACTCAATGGCACCTAACAACAACAACAACAACAACAACAACAACAACAACATATTAATGAAGGGGAAATTGATCAACAAGATATAACAATTATAAATGTATATGCACTGAACACCAGTGCACCAAACTTATTACAAAATCACTACTGGATTTAAAGGGACAGATAGATCCAGATACAATAATAGTGGGTGACTTCAATACCCCACTCTCATCAATACATAGAAGATCCATATAAAAAAATCAACAAAGAAAATTCAGACATAAACACCACAATAGATCAAAATGAACTTAATAAATATGTGCAGCACATTCCATCCAAAAGCTACAGAATACACATTCTTCTCAGCAGACCATGGAACTTTCTCTAAAATAGATCACATTTTAGGCCACAAATCAAGTCTTCAGAAATATAGGAAAAGTGCAATAATTTCATGCATCTTATTAGGCCATGTTGTTGTTGTTAGATGTCATCAAGTTGGGTCTGACTCATAGTGACTCTCGTAGGGTTTTCAATGGCTGATTTTTGATGAATTGTTTTGAGAGTGGGTTTCCAGGTCCTTCTCCTATTTTTTGCTGTGTGGGAATTGAACTCAGGGCCTCAGCATGCTCAGAGTAGCACTCTTCGAACTGAGCTAAAGCCCAGCCCCGTAATGGAATAAAACTAGAAATTAACTGCAAGAGAAATTACAGAAAATATCCAAATACATGAGAATTAAACAATACACTTTTAAGTGATCAGTAGGTGCTTGAAGAAATCAGAGAGAAATAAAAAAATTCTTAGAATCAAATGAAAATGAAAACATAACCTACCAGAAACTTTGGGATGCAGCAAAGGCAGTTCTAAGAGAGAAGTTTAAAACTATAAGGGCCTCCATTAAAAAAATCCAAGCAGGCTCAAACAAATAACTTAACAATGCACCTCAAGCTCTTAGAAATAGAAGAACAAACAAACTCCAAACCAGTAGATGGAAAGAAATAATAAACATCAGAGCAGAAATTAATAGAGACTAAAAGAACAACATAAAGAATTGATGAAACAAAGAGCTGGTTTTTTGAAAAGATAAACAGGAGCAACAAACCCTTCACCAAACTAACCAAAGGAAATAGAGAGAAGACAAAAATTAATAAAATTAGAGATGAAAAAGGGGAACATTATAACAGATACCAATAAAATCAAGAGGATAATTAGGGATTATTGAAAAATTATATTCCAAAAAACAGGAAAACTTAGGTGAAATAGATAAATTCCTAGACACATAAGTCCTGCCAAAATTAAATCAATAAGGTATAAACAACTTAAACAGACCTGTAATGAACAGTGATACTGAAGCACTAATAAAGGATTTTCCAACAAAAAAAGCACAGGATTAGATGGATTCATACCAACTTCTACAAGACCTTTAAAGAATTAACACCAATGCTCTTCAAACTATTCCATAAATACAAATGTAAGGAACACTACCACACTCATTCTATAAAGCCAGTATTACCTTGATACCAAAACCATATAAGGATACATCAAAAAAGAAACACTACAGACCAATTTCCCTGATGAACCTAGATGCAACAACCATTAATTCAATACTTGCAAATTGAATTCAACAACACATTAAAAAGATTATATAGTATGAACAAATTGGTTTCATTCCAGAGATGAAAGTCTGATTCAACATATACAAGAAAATAAATGTAATGCAGCATGTAAGTAGACTCAGAAACAGAAATCACACGACCCCATCAAGAGATGCAAAAAACGACCTTTGACAAAGTTCAACATCCTTTCATGACACAAGCCCTTAAGAAACTAGGAACTGAGGGAATGTTCCTCAACATAATAAAGAGTGTTTATGAAAAGCCTACAGCCAACACCATACTAAATGTATGTATAAACACCACAGACTTTTATTCAGCCATAAAGGACAAAATTATGGCACTTGCTGGAAAATGAATAGAACTAGAGATTATCACTTTAAGAAATTAAGCCAGACCCAGAAAGATAAACATCACATATTTTCTCTCATGTGTGGATGTTAGGCTTCAACATTCAATATTAAAATATATAGATCAAAAAGTATAAGGGTCTTATGTAGGCAAAGATTACAGACTAAAGAGAAGGAGGAGGGGGCAAGATGAAAGGGTAATGAGAGAAATGAAAAGAAATATCACATATTTTACCCTTAAGGCAAAATCAAGATTGATATGTTTAGATAGATATGCACATAAACAAAACATGCAAGTAGAAGGGGGATCATTGGCAGGGAGGGAGGGCATAGGGAATGGGGGTCATGAGAAGGCAATGAGGGAGGTGAACATGTAGAATGTACAATGGTATGCATGTATAGGAATGTCATAATGAAATTACTCCTCTGTCAGATGCACATTTTCTCCCATTTAGTTGGCTTTTCCTCAACTCTGTTGATTATTTCCTTTGCCGTAAGGAAGCTTTTTAATCTCATGCAATCTCATTTGTCAATTCTTAGTGCAATTTCTGGGTGACTGGAGTCTTGTTAAGGAAATACTTTCCTATGGCTATGTGTTGGAGTGTGTTTCCTATCTTTTCTTCTAGCAGTTTTAAGGTTTCTGGTTTTATGTTGTGGTCTCATGCATTTTGAGTTGACATTTATGCAAATTGAGAGATATGGCCCTATTTTCATTTTTCTACAGATGTTATTGTCATTGTTAGATGTTGTCAAGGCGGTATCTGACTCATAGTGACCCTCATAGGGTATTCAATGGCTGACTATTTCAGGATTGCCTTGGGAGTGGATTGTCAGGTCCTTCTCCCATTTTTGTGGTGTTGGGAATTGAACTCAGGACCTCAGAGACTGCAGCACAGCGCTCTACCAACTGAGCTAAATCTCAGCCATTTCTGCAAATAGATATCCAATTTTCTGAACATCATTTGTTGAAGAGGTTGTCTTTTCTCTGTTGAGCATCCTAAGCCACTTTGTCAAAGATCAGGTAGCTGTTGTTGAGTGGGTGTATCTCTGGATCTTCAATTCTGTTCCATTGGTCTTCAAGTCTATTTTTGTGCCAATACCAAGCTGGTTTTGATACTATAACCCTGTAGTATAATTTAAAGTCAGGTATTGCGAGCCCCTCTGCACTCATTTTGCAGCTTTACATTTTTTTGGCTATACATGGTCTTTGGTGTTTCCACATGAATTTTTGGACTATGTTTTCTATTTCTACAAAGTTTGTCATGGAGATTTTAATCCCAAAACAACAAATAACCCAACACAGAAGTCAGGAAAGAAAACGAACAGACAGTTCTCAAATGAAGTTTGTAGGGCTAAGAAAAACACACACAAAAATGTCCAATATCCCTAGCCATTAGGGAAATGCAAATCAAAACAACTCTGAGAGTCCATCTAACCTCCTGTAAGAATAGCCAAGATCAATAAAACAAATAATATCAAATGCTGAGAAGGATGCAGAGAAAAAGGAACACTTTTACCCTGCTGGTGGGACTGTAAATTAGTTCAACAGCTTTGGAAATCTATGTGGAAATACATCAGAAAACTAAAAATAGAACTGCCATATGACCCAGCTATACCATTCCTGGGAACATACCCAAAGGGAGACAAGTCATCATACCACAAAGACACCTGCATCTCCATATTTAATGCAGCACTGTTCACAATTGCAAAGATATGGAGCCAACCAAGATGCCCTTCAACAGAAGAATGGATAAAAAACCTTGTGGTATGTATATAGAATGGAATATTACTCATTAATAAAAGAGAATGAAATAATGTCATTTGCAGCAAAATGGATAAAACTGGAGAACATCATCTTAAGCGAATGAACAGAGGCTCAAAAAGAGAAATACCCTAGGTTCTCATTCATATGTGGAGCTGAATCTTACTTAAAGGAAGAAAAACCTATACAGAAGTAAATATGTAGAAATGAACGATTTAACTTAAGAAGGGAAAATATAAGCAGTGTAGAAAGAAGGAGGGAGGAAGGCTGGCAAAGGGAAGCGAAGGTTGTGGAATATGGGAAGGGGAGGGTAAACAGTGTAAAGGGAGAAAAGGTGATAGTATAATCACAATGTAAATGATGCAACTTTATGAGTACAAGGGTAAACAGGGGAATAAAACCCATAAATGCATACAAGTTTTATTACATATTAATCAAAAGTTTCCATAAAGTTTGTAAGTTGATGAAAGTGTAACCAAAAGTAATGTAATAGTTGAACAATGGAAAAAGCAATTACTATATTACTCTGTACCCCACCAACATTTATCAATAAAGTAAAAAATGGAAAAAATGTCATAGTGATACTGATTAAGTTGTATACTAAAAATTACTAATGAAATGAGATTACTAAGGAAAAAAGATTATCATTTAAAGATATTTCAAGATACACAGCAATTTAATAAAATTAATTTCTTTGAAAAAAAAGGAAGACAAGTAACGAAGAACAGAAGCAATATAAAACAGAAAACAATCTTACAATAAATACTTTAAATGTGAATGAATTTAAATTGTCCAATTCATGACAAAAAACACTAAGTGGATAAAAAATAAGATGCAAAAATATGCTGTGTATAGAGACTCACTTTAACTTTAAGAACATACACAGGCTGAAAGTAATGGATGGAAAAAGATATTCCAAGCAAATGGTAACTAAAAGAGAACAAGAGTGTCAAAAGAGACTTTAATTGAAAACGTGTCACAAGAAATAATGAAAGTCATTATATATTGATTAAAGGATCGATTCATCAAGAAGATATACCAATTATAAATATATATACACCCAACGTTGTTGTTAGGTGCTGTTGAGTCAGATCTGACTCATAGCAACTGTCATAAGGTTTTCAGTGGTTGATTGTTTTGGGATTGTATTCAGGTCCTTTTCCCATTTTTGTTGTGCAGGGGACTGAACCTGGGTCCTCAGAGAGTGCAGAGCAGCACTCTACCAACTGAGCTAAACCCCATTCCACTCACTAACAGAACTAAAAGGAGAAATAAACAGCAATACATTAGTAGCAGGGGACTTTAACACCCTACTCTCAACAAGGAATAGATCATCCAGGCAGAAAATCAACAAGGAAACAGTGGATTTGACAATACTCTAGACCAACTGAGTCAAGCAGACATACATAGAACATTCCATGCAACAGCAGCAGAATATATATTCTTCTCAAGTACACGTAGAATTCTCACCAGGAAAGAATATGTGTTATGCCACAAAGACAAATCTCAACAAATTCAAGAAAATTGAAATTACATCTAGGATCTTTTTCAACCATTATGGTCTGAAAGTAGAAATCAATAACAGGAGAGAAAATGGAAAATTCACAAATGCATGGAATTAAATACCACACTCCTGAACAACAAATGCATCAAAGAGAAATCAAAACAAAAATCTTGACTTAAAGTGGAAGTACAGCATACTAAAACTTATAGAATGCAGTAAAATCAGTTTTAAGAGGGAAATTTATATTGATAAGCATATATATTAAGAAATAAATAGGTTTCAAATAAACAATCTAAACTTACACCTCAAAGAACTTCAAAGAACTAAGGAAAAAAGAGCTGGATTTGGTGGTGCATGCCTGTAATCCCAGCACTTGGGAGGCTGAGGCACGAGGATGATGAGTTTGAGGCTAGCCTGGGCTACATAGTGAGTTTGAGGCCAGTTTGGGCTATATAGTAAGACCCAGCCTCAAAAGTAAATAAATAAAGGGAAAATATAATAAAGCAAAAAATTAAGCCTTGGCTGGGAGAAAGAAGGGCATAATAAAGGTCAGAAAAGAAATAAATGAAACAGAGATTAGAAAACTAATATAAGAGATTTTAAAAACTAAGAGATGATTTCTTGAAAAGATAAAATTGGCTCAACTAAGAAAAAAGAGAGAAGACCCAAATAAATAAAATAAGATATCAAATAAGAGATATTACAACTGATATCACAGAAATACAAATAATTATACAAATCAATTAGAAACCAACAAATTTGATAATGTAGAAGAAATAGATAATTTGCTAGAAACATATGACCTACTAAGATTAAATCATGAATAAATAGAAAAGCAGAACAGATCAGTAACAAGTAAAGAGATTGATTCAACAATCAAAAATATCCAAACAAACAAAAGCCTTGGACATAATGACTTTGTGTCTAAATTCAACCAAACATTTAAACAACTAATACCAATCCACTCCCAAAGTCTCTCAAAAAAATTGAAAAGAAAAGAACAAACTCCCTTTATAAGGTCAGCATTACCTTGATACCAACGCAAAATAAGAATAAAAGGCATACCAACATTTGTGATAAATATACTTGCAATAGTCCTCAAAAATACCAGAAAACCAAATGCAACAAAACGTTAAAAACATCATACACAATCATCAAATGGAATTTATCCCTGGGATACAAGGACGGTTCAACACACACAAGTCATGAGGATGTGGAGAGAAAGGAACCCTACTACATTGCTGGTAGAAATGCAAATTGGTGCAGCCACCATGGAAATCATTATGGAGGTTCCTCAAAAAACTGAAAATAGAACTACCATATGACCCAACAATACCATTCCTGGGTATATATCCAAAGGAATATAAGTCAATATTCCACAGAGATACCTACTCATCCATGATTATTGCAGCATTATTCACAATAGCCAAGATATGTAATTAACCAAGTTGTCCATCAATAGATGAGTGGATAAGGAAATTGTGATATATATGTGTATACACACACACACACACACACACACACACACACACACACACCATGGAGGTTTATTCAGCCATAAAAAAGGACAAAATTATGGCATTTGCTGGAAAATGGATGGAAGTAGAGATCATCATTTTAAGTGAAAGAAGCCAGACCCAGAAAGATAAACATTTTCACTCATATGTGGATGTTAGACTTCAGCATATATTCATTATGTATTTCATGTAGGCCATGAAAGTAGAAAGGGCCTACTATGGAAGAATAACTGACTAAAGAAAAAGGACAGGGAGCAAGAACAAAGGGCAATGGGAGAAAAGAAAGGAAATATTACATATGTTGCCCTTACAGCAAAATAAGGATGTACATATACAAGTACATATGCTCACAAAAAAGACATGCAAGTAGAAGGGGGACCATTGGTGGGGAGAGAGGGGATGGGAACATGAGCAATGGAACATGAGCAATGTACAATGAAATGCATGTATGGAAATGTCATAATGAGACCCACTAAGTTCTACACAAAAACTACCAATAAGCAATTAAAATCACACACATAAATCAGTAAATATAATGCACCTCATTAACAGAATGATGAGAAAAAAATCATATCACAATCTCAGATTCAAACAACATTTGACAAAGTTCAACATTATTTCATGACAAAAACTCTAAACAAATTTGGTAGAAAAAATATACCTCAATACAATAAAGGGCATATATGACAATTCCACAGGTAACTTTATACTCAATATTACAAAGCTAAAAGCTTTTTCTCTAAGGTTGAGAATGAGGAAAGTCATTTTTATTAGACCTAGTACTGGAAGTACTAATCAGAGCACTTAGACGAAAAAAAAGTAACTAGAGGCATCCAAATACAAAGGATGAAATAAAATGATCTGTTACAAATGGCATGATCTTATATTTAGACAATCTTACAAAATGCCACCAAAACCAACCATGACTGATAAATTCAGAGAAATTGCAGGATACAATATCAATATACAAAACTTAGTGGCATTTATACACGCTAACAATAAATTCATGGTGGACAGGTTTCATCTAAGCTTCCAGACTAAGACAGACTAGGGAGTAGGACCCAGGAGCCCATGCTCAAAACAATTAGCCATTGAAAACCCTATGAATAGCAGACAGGCACTGTCAAATATACTGCTGGAGAATGAGCCCTCCAGGCTGGAAGGCATTCAAAATATGACTGGGGAAGTGTTGCCACCTCAAAGTAGAGTCGATTTTAATGATGGGAATGGAGTGAAGCCCCTGGGTCCTCCAGTTGCTGATGTGGCATGAGTAACAATGAGAAGAAACAGAGCCGGGTATGGTAGTGCATGCCTGTAATCCCAGTGGCTCGGGAGGCAGAGGCAGGAGGATTGCAAGTTTGAGACCAGAGGTAGTCTGCACAATTTAGTGAGACCCTGTCTCAAAAAGTAAAAAAAAAAAAAATTGACTGGAGGTAGCAGCTCAGTGGTCCAGCACTTGCAAAGAATGCAAGTGTGAGGTCCTGAGTTCAACCCCCGGACTGAAGAGAGAGAGAGAGAGAAGAAATACAGTGGCTCTATCAATGGGCTCAAACAAAAAGGTCATGTGCATGGCACAGTGTTGGGTACTGTTTCCTTCTGCTGTACTTAGGGTCACTATGTATTGGACCTAACTCAATGGCAATTAACAAACAAGCAATAAACTATCTGACAAAGAAATAAACGGTATTAGTCAGCTTCTCATGATTACAAAGGAATTGCTGAGACAATTAACTTGTAAAGAGAAAAAGCTTATTTTGACTCATGGTTTTGGAGGTTCCAGTCTATGATTTAGTGGCCCCTTTTACTTTGAGCCTGTGGAAAATCAGCACATCATGGTGAGAACATATGACATTGCTCACTTCATGAGCCCAAAGATCAGAGAAAGAAGAAGGGGGCACTGAGAGGTGTAGCTCAGTGATACAGGGCTGACCTATCTTGCTCAAGGCCCTGAGTTTGATTCTCAGCAGCACAAAAAAATAAAAGAATATAAAAGACTAGGGATGTTGCTCAGTGGTAGAGTGATTGCCCAGCATGCACAAGGCCCTGGGTTTTATCCCCAGTGTCAGAAAAAATACTGAAACTCTGCATTAGAGAAGAAGAGAAAGGTGCTGGAGTCCCATAATCCCCTTTAAGAGCATATCCTATATGATCTAAGAACCTTCCATAAAGCCTCACTCCACAAAGATTCTATGACCTTCCAATAGGGCCATGTGGGGACCAAGCGTTCAACACATGGGCATTCAGAGAGCATTCAAGATCCAAACTATAGCACATTCCCACTTACAATAGCACCAAACATAATAAAATACTTAGGAAGAAATTTAACTGAGGAAGTGAAATATCTGTTCATTAAAAACTGTGACATAAATAAAAGAAATTGAAGATACAAATAAAAGGAAAGACACCCCATGTTCAAAGAATTAATATTGTTAAAATGTCCATACTATCCAAAATGATCTATGAAATCAATGAAATCCCTATTAAATTCCAAAGCCATTTCTCACAGAAACAGAAAAAAAATCCTAAAATTCACATGGAACCAGAAGAGATCCCAAAAAGCTAAAGCAAATTGTGATCAAGAAGAAAAAGACAGACATCTTTACTTTTCAACACTTTAAAGAGGTCTTTTGCAACAGCTTTTCCCAATGCAATGTGTCTTGACTGCTGCTTCCACGGGTGTTGATTGTAGAATTAAGTAAAGCAAAATCTTGGACAACCCCAACCTTTTCTCCATGTATCATAAAGTTGCTTACTGACCCAGTTGTAAGGATTATTGTTTGGTTGATATTGAGATGCAATCCATACTGTGTTCTTTGATCTTCATCAGCAAGTGTTTCAAATCCTCTTCACTTTCAGCAGCAGAGTTGTATCATCTGGATAGCACAGGTTGAGGATAGGAGGAATCCACACATATATGTCAACTAATCTTTCACAACGTAATCAAGAACACACAGTGAGGAAATACAATATAAATGGTGCTGGGAAAATGGATATCCATTGGCAAAGGAATGAATTTGGGTGCCTATCTTACACTACTCACAAAAATTAACACAAAATGGAGCAAAAGCCCAAAAATAAAATCTAAAACCCGAAAAATCCCAGAAGAAAACACTGGGGAAAATCTCCTTGACATTGGTCTCCACAATGATTTTTGTGGATAAGATGCCAAAAGCACAGGTAATAAAGGCAAAAATAAACAACTGGTATTTCATCAAACGAACACACCAAAGCAAATAATCAAGAAAATAAAAGGGAAATTTACATAATGGGAGACAATATTTGTGAGGCATATGTCTGTTGCTGTTGTTAGGGGCCCTTGAGTCGGTGTCCAACTCATAACGACTCTATATATAACAGGCAAAACACTATTATTAGTGATTCTTTGCTATTCATAGGATTTTCAATGGCTGATTGTTTGGGGGCAGTGTGTTTCTGGGTCCTTCTCCCAAGCCTACAGCAACTGGTGTTCCCAGGCAGTCTCCCATCCAAGTTGGGAGGATCACAATTTCAAGGCCAGCCTAGGCTATATATAGAGCTCCAGTTCAGACTGGGATTCTTACCAAGGCTCTGTCTCAAAAAAACAAACAAACAAAAAAAAAACACAAATGTCCATTGATATAGGAATGAATTATTTTAATGAAATAGACAAAAATAAGGTGAAATATTCATCCACAAAGAAGCAGCAAAACCCTGCTATTTGTGGATGCATGGATAAAACTTGAGAACATAATGTTAGATGAAATACTTCAGACAGAGAAAGACAAATACTGTATCATTTCACTTAGAGTATGCAGAACCTTAAAAAGTGGAAGTCATAGAAAGAGAGAATAGAATGGAAATTTCCAGGGGTTGTGGGATGGGTAAATGAAATGTTAATGAAAGGATACATACAAACTTTTAGTTATAAGATGAGTAAGTTCTGGGAATCTAATGTATGGCATGATGATTATAGTTAATAATATTGTATTACATACTTGCAAATTGCTGAGAGTTGATCTTAAATGTTCTCATCACAAAAAAGATACCTGGCTGGATGTGGTGGCACACAGTTGTAATCCCATTGCTCAGGAGGTTGAGGCAGGAGGATTGCGAGTTTGATACTAGCCTGGGCTACATAGTGAGACTCTGTCTCAAAAATAAAATAAAATAAAATAAAGATGCGCTTTTTAAAAAAGTAAATATGTGATGTGATATCTGACCTGATTTTGGTAACCATTTTACAGTATATACACATAACAAAGCATCACATTGTATACCTTAAATATGTTGTTGTTGTTGCTGTTGTTAGGTGCCATCGAGTCTGACTCATAGCAACCCTATGTACAGCAGATCAAAACACTTCCCAATTCTGTGCCAGGCAAATGATCTTATTTATGTTTAAGCCCATTGTTGCAGACACTGTGTCAATCCCTCTGCTGGAAGGTTTTCCTCTTTTGTGTTGACCTGCCACTCTCCCAAACATGATGTCCTTCTCCAGGGATTGATCTCTCCTGACTACATGTCTGAAATATGTAAGACACAGTCTGGCCATTCTTGCTTCCAAGGAGCACTCTGGTTGCACTTCTTCTAGGACAGATTTGTTGGTTCTTTTGGCAGTCCATGGTATATTCAATAGACGTCTCCAACACCACAATTCAAAAGCATCAATTCTTTTTCTGTTTCCCTTGTTCAATGTCCAGCTTTCACAACCATATGATGCAACTAAAAATACCATGGCATGAGTCAGACACATCTTTGTCTTCAATGTGACATCTTTGCTTTTCAATACTCTAAAGAGATCTTTTGCCACAGCTTTTTCTAGAGCAATGCGTCTTTTGATTTCTTGAATGCTGCTTCCACAGGTGTTGATTATAAAGCCAAGCAAAGCAAAATCTTGGACAACCTCAATCTTTTCTCCATTTATTGTGAAGTTGCATGCTGACCCAGTCACAAGGATTTTTGTTTTGTTGATGTTTAGTCATACCCCATATTGAAGGCTATGATCTTTGATCTTCATCAGTAAATGTTTTAAATGCTCTTCATTTTCAGCAAGCAGAGTGGTGTCATCTGCATAATGCAGGTTGTTAATGAGTCTTCCTCCAATCTTGATGGCGTGTTCTTCCTCATAAAGTCCAGCTTCTCAGATTATTTGCTCAGCATATAAATTGAAGAGACAGGGTGAAAGTATACAGCCCTGAAGCACACCTTTCTCAACTTTAAACCACTCAGTGTTTCCTTGTTCTATTCGAACAACTGCCTCCTGGTTCATGTACAGATTTCTCATGAGCACAATTAGGTGTTCTGGTATTCCCATTTTCCGAAGTGTTATCCATAATTTGTTATGATCCACACAATCAAATGCCTTTGCATAGTCAATAAAACATAGATAGACATCTTT
>VMDO01035115.1:0-16391 GCA_007922755.1 Pedetes capensis | reverse complement strand
CAAGAGAGACAGAAAAAGAATTGATGCTTTTGAATTGTGGTGCTGGAGACGTCTATTGAATATACCATGGACTGCCAAAAGAACCAACAGATCTGTCCTAGAAGAGGTACAACCAGAGTGCTCCCTGGAAGCAAAAATGGCCAAACTGCGTCTTACATATTTCGGACATGTAGTCAGGAGAGAACAATCCCTGGAGAAGAACATCATGTTTGGAAGAGTGGCAGGTCAACGGAAAAGAGGAAAATCCTCCACCAGATGGATTGACACAGTGTCTGCAACAATGGGCTTAAACATAAATAAGATGGTTTGCCTGGCACAGAATCGGCAAGTGTTTCGATCTGCTGTACATAGGGTCGCTATGAGTCGGACTCGATTCGACGGCACCTAACAACAACAACAATATTTATTTATATCTCCACAATATGGGGATGAACAAAGGCATAATATAGTTTTCTGTTAAATATTATATCATAATCTGTTGTTGTTAGGTGCCGTTGAGTCAGTATCCGACTCATAGCGACCCTCTGTACAACAGGGGAAACACTATTGTCAGTGCTTCTCTGCTGTTCATAGAGTTTTCAATGGCAGATGGATTTTTGGGAGGGGGTTGCCGGGTCCTTCTCCTGAGCCTATAGCTTCTGGTGTTCCCAGGCGGTCTCCCATCCAGATACTAATCAGGCCCGACCCTGTTTAGCTTCTGAGATCTGAGGGGATCGGATGCCACAGGACTACAGCTGCAGGCAGTTATCCAGTTATCTTAAAAACATACTATCTAAAACTAGGAAATTTAATATCAGATTGCAAGTTTGGCCATGTACAGGTAAAACTGTTTTTAAACTGTATGTATTTCTAACTTAGATGTTTGAAGAAATATAAAAGAGAATGCACTCCACTTAAGTAGAAAAATGCCTCAAACTCATTGTTTGGAAATAGATGAATACAATAAAATGCTTAAATACAATAACTGTTTCATATAAATGAACCTACTTTAGTGTATTGCATGTTTGCTCCTTGGTTGTCACTTTGGATTTAAAAACATATATCATTGAGGGAAGCATTCCAGGCCAATTATTATTTTTTTAACACAGAATTAAGATAATCTTTGTAATTTCTATTCCACTGTGTAAATTTTTCTTTCTTCTTGTATAAATATATTTTTTATTCAAATTTGAGACTAATTCTCCATGTATACTTCATTTCTTTCTTGTCAGTTATTACCATTTCTTGCTCACTAAGACAGAAAACTCATAGCTTTCCCAAGCCCATTTATTTTATCTTTATTACTATACAGCCAGGCTTTCAAGCTTTTTTATACTGATTTTATTACCGTTTTCTTACTACTGGATTTTTCTCACAGTAGTGATGGATCACCATTGGCCTTTTGTCTTTCAATTCTTTGTTATAATAAAAAGAAAAAAGCTCTAAAAATGTTACATTGAGAGTGTTCAGTAAGATTGTATTATTTTATAATCTTTCACATTTATTTTATGAATAAAATAATACACTGGAGTCTCATATTCATTAAAAACTACAACTAAATTTCATATATTTCTAAACAAATTTATGAAGATGAGACAATTAGGTAACAGCTAAAAACCTGTTTTTAAAATAAAGTATATATATATATATATATATTTTTTTTTTCTTATGGTCAACTCAAACTTTATTCTGAATTCTATCATCTTTTCCTTTCTTTTCATTTCTTTTCTTTTCTTTCCATTTCTTTTCTTTTCTTTTCTTTTCTTTTTTTTTCAATTCTGAGTGCTTGAACCCAGGGTTCACCCATGCTTTACAAGCACTCTGACACTGAACTGCATGCTCAGCCCAGGTTTTTACTTTTTCTAATTTTGAGAAAAAATCTCATTAAGCTATGCAGTCTGCCTCTGGATAAGCCTTGTGATCCACCAAAGTCACTGGGATTACATGTCTGCACAGTGGTGCTGGGCACTCTACCATCATTTTTATATTTATTTCATGTATATTCTTTTGGAGAAAAAAATGTGAAATAACTAGGTAATTGAGAATAGGAAGCTCAGATATTATATCAATATTTCCTGTGTGGCAAATAGTTAAAAATCAGACAGTGGGGTGAAGTATTGGGGAATTAATAAAAGTAATTCTTGACTCTAAATATGACTAACGGTTTGTATCTGAAGAAAGTATGTCTTAAAATGTTTCTTATAACAGGTGTCTACCACATTAACTAATCATCAGAGATTAACTAATTATCATAGTTAGATATCACATTTCACCTGTTGTTGTTATTAGGTGCCTGTTGAGTCGTGTCCAACTCATAGTGACCCTTATAGGGTTTTCAATGGCTGATTGTTTCAGGATTGCCTCGGGAGTGGATTGCCCCGTCCTTTTCCCATTTTGTGGTGCTGGCAAAGGAACTCGGAACCTCAGAGACTGTGGAAAAGTGTTCTACAAACTGAGTTAAATCCCAGCGCTATTTCACCTGTTAGGTTGTCTGTTATCCAAAAAATAAGAAGTTACAAGATTTGGCAAGAGTTTGGAGAAAAGAGAAGCCTTGTACACTGTTGGGTAGAAATGTAAAACAATATGGCTATTATGGAAAACATTATATATCATAGAAAGATATGTGATATATTTCCATGTGAACTGAAGCATTTTTCACATTAGTCAGGATATAAAGACAACGTAAGAGGAGTATATCAACAGGTGAATACATAAAGAAATTGCGAGATGTATAAACACATGAACATAGTGGAATACTATTCAGCCTTTTAAAAAAGATCCTGCCAGTGTAAAAAAGGGATAAACTTAGAGTACATTGTGCTATGTGAATTAAGCCAGACACAGACAGAAAAATACTCTGTGATCTCATTTATATGAAGCATCAAAAAAAAAAAAGTCAAATAGAAATTGGAGATAGAATGGTGGTTACCAGAGTAAGAAGAGAGAAGGAAACAGGGAGAAGTAGATTAAAGAGTACAGAGTTATAATCATATTGGGTGAATAAAACGAGAGATCTAATTTACACTGTAAATACTTCAGTGATAGTGTTATGTCCTATATAGACAGTACATTTTTTGAGAGTAGATTTCAAGTGTTCCTACCATGCATACAAAACTGTACCTATGTGAGGTGATGGACATGTTCATATACTTGACTATAATAATCATTTCACTATGAATTTCATACACTTCATAGGCCCAGATGGTCCTCAATTTACACTGGAGGTATGTCCTAATAAACTAACCTACATTGCAACTTATCACAAATCCATCACAACTTAGCATCACTGTACACTGTTATGTACATGGCAAAGAATTGACAATCATGTTGCTGACTGGGAATTGCTGCCACTACACAGCAACATGAAAGTGGAACTGCATATATCATTCTTTTCCTCAAAGATGAAAACCACAATTTGAAGTCAAAATTCTATCAATGCATATCACTTTCCCACCATAATAAAGTTAAAAATATTACAAGTTGAACCACCATAAATTAGGGACTCTCTTTAGAAGGAAAAAAAATAAAAATGTCTGTCATCATACAATACCTCCCTCGGTGTCTATAGATTTTCACTGTAATTTATATGGTATAAATCCTAGTCATCATCTACCTGTAATGAAAAATTTACTAAAAATTTACTGAAAACTATATTTGCTATATATTGTTATAGACAGGAACATGTGATTATATATTTGTGTATCTATTACTGCTTTTTGTGAATTACCCCAAACTTAGCTTATTAAAAACAGACTAAATGTGTTGTGCCATAATTCTGCAGATTATAAACTTTCTGGAAAAATCAGCAATCTTAAATCTGGATATTAGCAGGGCTGCACTCCTTTTGAAGTCTCTGGGAATAATGTATTTTTGTATGGTCATTAAAGTTGGTAGCAGAATTCTGTTCCCTGTGGCTGTAGGACTCAGATCTTATTCCCTTGCTGGCTGGCAGCTAAGGAGGGCTCAGCTTCTAGAGATGGCTTACATTGTTCCACTAAAGATTTCTTTCCTCCATCTTCAAGCAGAATAAATGTGAGTCAAGTCTCTCTCACACTGTCAATGTTTCCTCCTATTTATTCCATCGGCTTTTGAAATCCAATAATGAATATCTCATTAGGTTTTAAGAAATGGGAATAATTCTCTATGGCTCTGGGTTCCACCCTTAGATTACTTTACTGTCCTCTAATTCATCATTTCTTTGTCCTGAGAGGTAGCATGTTTGCAGCTGAATAGATTGACTGGCTTGTTTCCTGCTAGAAGAATTTATGAAGGCCAAGGGCCTTTCATTCTGTACTGTCTCTGCCACTTTAAAGTGTCGATGCTTCTCCTACTATGCAATTTTCAATAACTTTGTGTATCTTTTAATATGTCATGGGGATTTGTAACATCAAACAAAAAAATCTTTCCTGTGGAATTTTATCATTATTTTGTCCGTTTTGGCTTTTGCTCAGATGACTCAAATAATGCTTCTAGACACCTTAAGGCCCCTGGTTTGACCAAAAAGATATGAAAGTTACAACTAAACCTGTCAAAGTTCCTTTACATAACTAAATACTCTATACTTGTGATGGCTTTGAAGTACTAGAAAGAGGTTATACCACACAGTCACATTCTTGGTTTTCTCCCTAGAACCTGTTTTTCTGACATTTGTCTCTTAACTTCATCTTGTTAGGCTCAGAATTTACAAAATTATCAATTCTTAGCTATCTCTTGTTTACATTTTTGTTTCAATCTATTACTCTTCTCTAGCATTTTATTCTAAGAAGGCAATTACTTTGACCAAAAATTAACAAGTCTTATTTGTACATTGAAAATTGAACAACCACGATACAAAAATGAAATTACCCATGCATTTTTTTTTTTAATTCATGCTGGCAATGGAACTCAGACCTTACACATGCTAAGCAAGCACTCTCTGTATGTGAGCTACAGCTCCAGCCCAGTGTTACTTTTTATCACGGTGAAAGTTTGATTGGAGAAGGGAATTTTATGAATGAGTGTGCCTTCATCATCCTAAACCACTGCCAATTTTGCATGGGATTTAAACTATAGTCATTTCAAGTTACTGAGTATTTGGGTTTATTACTGCTTTATAGTGAAGCCTACTTTGACTCTAAGATAAGAAATATTATTGAATTTCTGCTGATTGTCAATGGATTATTAGAAAAAATTATTATTATAAAACATAGCTTAGAGCAGAAGCAACTGTAAGTAGGCCAAGTAAAGGTCACTTAAATATAAGGGATTTTGGTAGTAAGTATACTGAAAAGAAAAAAATATATTCTGTAATAACAACAGAATACTTTCTGGGAAGAGATTCATAGAGAGTCAGGTTGCAACTCAAAAATAAAATAGAAAGATCTGCCTTAAGTAACATAGTAATTTGGTCCATTAATTGGTTTAGAAAGTAAAATGCTTTATTACTAGGTAGTACCAATTTAGGTAACAAAGATTCTAATTTTTGTATTTTTATGAAGTTAGATGTGGATGGCAATATAACACATGTATTATATTGTTTGTCTGCATACCTCCTTCTTGATCGTTTTTCAAAATACAAAATAAGAGCAACATTGACCAGAAAAGAAATAAACAAGCAAACTGTTCCTGGACAAACCTATCCCAGTGTCTGAGAACTTGCTCTAATGTGCAGCAAGACTGAAGAAAAGAAGCAGACAGAGCCAGGATCTGTATATTGTGTAATTGACAAAGAGGCTTTCTTTTCTCATTTATTTTTTGCTTTCTTGTTTTTTTTTTTTTTTTTTTTTTTTTTTTTTTTTTTTTTTTTTTTTTTTTTTTTTTTTTTTTTTTTTTTTTTTTTTTTTTTTTTTTTTTGGTTTCTATTTTTTAAGATAAGTCTCCCTGTGTCATACAGGCTGTTTTGGAAATCGCTATGTAGTCCGCATTGGCTTCAAACTCTCAATCCTCCTCCCTCAGCTTCCTGAGTGCTGAGATTGCAAGTGTGAGCCACCATACCCAGCTTATTGAAGACTGTGGTCCTGGCTGACCATATCTGTGGTCCTGGTTGACCATAAGATTGAGCAGATGACCATGATTTGAGTTAAAAGGATGAAGGCTTATGAAGTGGTCATGATAACCTCCTACAAGCCAGGAATCACCTGGTTGGTTTATCTCAGCCAACATCAAAGACTTTAGGCAAATTCCTGGTGCTGATGGTACCAGATTCTAGTTGTAAAACTCCACATACCACTCTAGTGGTTTTGTTCATTTTTAACATAGTGGGAAAATACGCATACATACACACACAAAAAGTTGCTCAGGTGCAATCATGGTGGCTATGATTCAAGACAGTTGTGGTCATGTTACCTTGAATCCATACACAAACTCAATAACACATAATTGATTTACACCTAAATCCTTCTTCATGTTAACATTGAATTTCATGAGATGAATTGGTAATACCATGTGCAGTTTTACATAAACTTTGCAATATGTCAAAAAGCATTATTAAAGAAACCTTTAAAATGTTACATATTTAATATGCTGATTTTTAATTTGTATTCAATAAGGAATAGTGATTCTTAGTATCCTGATGTAAAACTATAGATGGCTACAGAATATACTGCATTTTTTTATTTATTGGGAAGTTGACACAAAAATCTAACATATTTAAAAGTTCACTACTGGCAGAGATTTTCTCACATCATCTAGTGATACAAAATAATGGAAGCAACAGTATTTTCTTGATTTTTATTTCATGGAAGTTCAATTTCTTCCCACCATTGAGACCTACTACATCCTTTCTCTTTCCACCCACTGAAAAATAATCAGTTTTATAGTTGCTTGCTGAGTTATTTTGCAAACTCAAAAAGCCTCAGGGAAACCTAATTGAATGTATTGGCTATTACAAAATGATTTCTCTTTATTTAACCTTGAATTTTCCCAGCTTTTTGAATATGCAAGAATGTAGTGAAATGACAAATATAATTCTTAAATTTGTTTTGACTCAGATTTTTTCCCTGTTTACTTTCAGTTAGTTTAAAAATCAAGCTTGTTCTAAGATATTTTTCCTATATGCCTAACCTAGACCAGTTGCAACTGTAAAACTAAGTGCTTTTCATAAAACAAGAATATTCTGTATGAAATTACTTTTTATAAAAATGATTCACCATTGATTTTTTGCTATGTATGTGATTTAGAAATAAGCTTATAATCTTAAAGCACTAAAATAAGCAATAATACTGTCTGGCCCTTCATTTATAGGAAATACATGCCATAACTTATAATGGAACAGTTTTAGAAGCTTAATGAAATGATTATTTGCTAAAGATGAAGATCTTTAAAAAAAGTGAAGACAAATCAGCATGAAGACAAACCTATCATGGAATAGAAGTGTTAAACACAGCTGCTATGTTGTAATTTTAGAAAATAATAACATCCTAACTACTTATTAAATATTTGGTATGTGTGAAGCAGTATATAACACTTTTACATAGAATTACTCTAGTCATTCTCATATTACCATGGAGTTGGGTTCACATAAGAGGAATTCAAGCAATAGGTAGTTAAGAAAGCTTTGGCTAGGTAGCAATTTCAATTTGTATCACTACTCTCAGCCATGAAGAGGCTTTTGGACTATGTTCAACACACTTTATACAAGTAAGCAGGAAGATGTTAAGGAATATTTCTATTGTAACATATTATTCAGGGGATTAATTTTCAGTTATCTAGAGAAATTTTATAAGTAAGTTTTTATAAGAAAAATTTATAATTTTTCTAGGCTGGGGATATGGCTCAATAGCATTTGTGCAGCCCTGGATTTGATCCTCAGCACCATCAAAATAATAATAATGATAATAATAATAATAATAATAATAATAATGATAATTTTATTACAAGGGAAAGTAGTGATACAATTTTAGATATTGTAAAGCACCATCATGACGGAGGACGCTAAAATCCACAGCATCTCTCTAAGAACAAAAATGGCATTGTCCTGTAAGTGAACAAAGAGAAAGCTGGAGGAAAACCATGTACCTTGGCTCCAACAACAAGATGTTATATCAGCCATCCCAGGCATATTTTTCATTTCATAAGTTGACTTTTCAACACATAAAAGGTGAAAAAATGAATTTATTGATTAGAATCTGGGTAATTTTTTTCCATATTTTTCTAATTACAAATTATATTTTTATCTAGTAAAACATTTATACCTTTGGGAAACCAAAAAGGTGATGCTTATAATAACTTGTGATATACAAAGAATCCAAAGTACTGGATGGCATAAAATAAAGCCTAATAGCTCATTCTTCTCTGATGTTTAGTGGCAAAGGTTATCATTGGTTCTTATAATTTAAAATTCCATTTCAAATCTTCTGTATTTCAGTGCAAATATTTTGCTATTTCTCTCATGACCACTAATGGGTACACAATATTAACTCAATGTTAAATTAAAAAATCTTCCAAGATTTGCCCTTCAATTTATATTTATTGACACAACTTTTATTTGACTGAATTAAAGTAGAAATATATCAAATGCGTATTTTTGGCATTAAAGATTAGGAAAGGGCAGAGTAAGTGTTATTTATTATCCAGTTTAATATTGTTTGGTACTTAATTAGGACAGCTTCATTCAGTAGCAGTGATTTGACATTAATCTTGTTTTCGGAATGTAGATGAAATATGAGCTTAATAAAAAATTTGTAATCCATCAGTTTTAATTCAAACAAGATTTCTTACCCTTGCGAATTTAACTTTACCCAGAAGCGTGGTAATATAGGTTGTCATTTGTCTCTGTAAGAAATTTCAGAACATATGAATCTTATGGTTTTTGTATAAAATTATGTTTGATAAGTTCCATCTATTTTCTGGCTTATCCAGAAAGCTTCTCATAAAATGTTAAACTATGAGAGTTATAAATCTGTTGTATATGCATATAAAGAAGGGCTTTAAGAAATTATTTTAATATTGAGAGACAAAGCAGACATACAATGAAGAGATGAATGTTATTTTGGACTTGAATTTTAAAATAGTAACATTAAATTGATTTTATACATTAGATATTTCCATTTTTTACAATATTCTATTCAGCATTCTGTATATGAATTACCTATTTATAGACATGCCTGCAGCGGTAGCCCTGTGGCATCCGATCCTGTCAGATTTCAGAAGCTAAGCAGGGTCAGGCCTGGTTAGTTCCTGGATGGGAGACCGCCTGGGAACATCAGAAGCTGTAGGCTTGGGAGAAGGACCTGGCAACCCCCTCCCAAAAGTCAATGTGCCATTGAAAATCCTATGAACAGCAGAGAAGCACTGACAATAGTGTTTCCCCTGTTGTACAGAGGGTCACTATGAGTCAGATACCGACTAGATGGCACCTAACAACAACAACAACAACATTTATAGACACATACTAGCTGTACAACTTTTATTCCATTTCCCCAAATTCTATTTCTCAGAATAAAAATCACTAGTTGGGTTCAGGGAGAGATAAGCATGATTGTTTTTTCATCTAGTCACATCACAAGCTATTTACTCAACATAAATATTTTATTTAATTTTTATTATAACATAGATATTTCTGTTTTAAATTAAAGATCAGAAGTGTGAAACTCTTTTTTCTGACAATCTCTGTACTGTTTCCCTTTATCAACAATCTAAAATGACCCTTCACAATCTTTTAATTAATGCTGTATCTTATCTCTATGTTCATTGATTGCTTGTAGTGTGTTTATCACTAGTAAAATCACTTTCTAACTTCCCAAAGAGTATGCTATTTTTTTTTTTTACTTGTAGGAAACGTTATAGAGTTGACAAACAGGAGTATTAGCACATTGTTCCTCTAAGTAAAAATATTGTATTATTTTATTACACTAGATACTCAAAAGGGCTGGGATTTGTCTCAGTTGGTAGAGTACTGCACTGCAGTCTCTGAGGTCCCGAGTTCAATTCCCAGCACCACACAAATGGGAGAAGGACCTGGCAATCCACTCCCAAGGCAATCCCGAAACAGTCAGTTATTGAAAACCCTATGAGGGTTGCTATGAGTCTGATACCGACTAGATGGCACCTAACAACAACAAGATACTCAAAAGTTATGATCAAATGTAACTCGGCATTATATGCATTTTAATCTTGTTCACTGCCTGCAGCTATACCATTGTGGCCTCTGATCCCATCAAATCTCAGAAGACAATCAGGGTGGGACCTGGTCAGTACTTGGGTGAGAAACTGCAAGGGAAGACCAGGTGCTGTAGGCTTGGGAGAAGAACCCGGCAACCCACTCCCAAAATCAATCAGCCATTGAAAACACTATGAATAGCAGAGAAACATGACAATAGTGTTTCCTCTGTTGTACATACAGTCTCTATGAGTGGAATACTGATTCCACAGTACCTAACAACAACAACAACAACAACAACAACAACAACAATCTTGTTCACTAAGGTCTATACACATCAGTCATAGGAATGAAATAAAGGATTTAGTGGAACTGGAGACTGAAGAGTCTTTACAGAAAAGCACAGAGTTTTAGTGAGGATATAACTTTTATGTTTAGTTAGCTCAATATTCTATTTTACTAATAAATAAGTTGGGATCAAAAACTATTAAAGCTCTTATAAATAACATAAAATGAAATTATTAGCTACTTCTACAAAATATGGCCAGTATAAGCACTGATCCTTTATATTTTGGAAGATTTCCCTCTGCTTTCCAACATACATAGATTTTAGACAACTTATGTAATAATGTTCACTTTCACTGTTTCTTTTATCTGCTTTGCAAGCAGACTCTGTTCCAGCTGAGCTCAGCCTGCTCAAATACATCCTGACCTATTTTTATCTTTATCAGATATGTTCTGGTCAAAGAAACTGGTTCCATGCTGTCCTAAATGATTCAAATATCCCTTTGTAGATTTATAACAATCCATTATTTTTATATCAATTAAATCTAGATTTTAAATAATGCCTCGGCCTAAAACATTGGCTTTTACCAAGACTTTGCATTTTTTCTGGTTAAATGTTAATTCAGACTTACAATGATCACAATAAACCAAAAGTGCACGGAAGAATAAAACTGTCTCAGAAATATCACCACTGAAACTCTTTCATCAATATCCTTTTAAATACTATGGGTTCAAATATATGACATGGCCACTTGTAATACCATCTGTATAATATTGATTGTTGTTTTATGGACTATGGTTTTATTTATGCGATAAAAAATCATGAGCAATTTTCTATTTCTAATATTAGGTAGGTATCATACCTTTAAAAATCTGTATAAAATTCTGGTGCAGTGTATACGTTAGAGATTGTTTTGCCAATCTACTACTTATGGTATTTAGTTTTATAACTTTATTTGTTTAATTTCCTATATTATGAGGTAAAGAAAATGATACTCAGCATTATTCATTACACATAAAAAGCAAAATATATATAAAGCTATCCCATTTCTCTAGTCTTCTACACCTATGCAACTTAAAGCAGTTCTTACTGTGTGGTGCTGGTGATAGAACACAGGGTCTCACTAATCCTATTCAAGTGTTGTAAGCTGTCCTCAGCCACCAAAACCAAATCATGAACATCATAGCCTATGTGTAAAATACTGTGCTGTAAGTCGTCTAACATGGTTATACAATTTTAAGACATCTTGGCTTTTCAAGATCTGTATATTTCCATATAAAATCTAAGGTAAGCTTGTCAATTTTTGCCATAACCATGGTGAAATTCTAACAAATTGCATTAAATCTATATATTATTCATGAAAGAAAGGATGTCTTAGTAACAGGGCTCTTAATAAAGGCACATTATGTATCTTTCCATTCATCAATATCTCCATTAATTTTTCTTAGTAATATTTTATATATTTTGATCTAGAATTCATATAGTCTATTATTAAATTTATTCCTTAGTACTTTGTGTTTGGTTTGTTACCGTGAACCATATTTTATAAGTTTTTTTTTCCAGTATCTCATTACTGGAGCATAGTAATACAAGTCATCTTTCCATATGAAGTCTCCCTCTGTTGTCTGGCCAAATTCACTGATTGATTTTAGTTGGTGTTCTGTTATTGTTGTTAATTTTCCAAAGGCTTCTTCATAGACAAATATATTGTTTGTGAGTAGGGAAATTTTATTCATTTTAATATTTAAATCTTGTTGTTGTTGTTGTTAGGTGCCGTCGAGTCAGTATCCGACTCATAGCGACCCTCATAGGGTTTTCAATGGCTGACTGTTCGGGATTGCCTTGGGAGTGGATTGCCAGGTCCTTCTCCCATTTTTGCGGTGCTGGGAATTGAACTCAGGACCTCAGAGACTGCAGCGCAGCGCTCTACCAACTGAGCTAAATCCCAGCCCATTTAAATCTTACTTTCCTTTTACGTCTTTAGAAATTCCCATATAACAGAGAATATCAATGGTGGGAGAAGAAAGGAAAATTTTTCAATATTGCAACATTAAATAACATATTCTATAGTATATTCTTAAATGTCCTTTATCAGCTTATGTAATTCTACTCTGTTGCCACATTTTTCATTCTTTATCATGAATGAAAGTTGAAATTTGCTTTACTGTTTCTACTTTGACATTGCATGTTGATTTTCCTTTATTTTTAAATTAAATTACTTTATAATACATAAAAACATAAAGTTTAGCATATTAATGGATTAATGTGGAATGTGATTTCTTTCTTGATTGCTAGATGGTTCTGTTTGAAGTTTTTTGAGAACCTACATACTATTGTCTGTAATTACTGTATTTACTTACATTTTCACCAACGTGTGCAAGTGTTTCCTTTCTCCACTTTCCTCCAGAACTTGCCATATTTGTTCTTTTTGACAATACCCAGTCTTACCAGAGTGAGGTGTTATCTCAGTGTGGTGTTGATTTTCATTTCCCTGATGATTAGTTATGTTGATTTTTTTTCACTTATCTATTGGTCATTTGTATGTTGTCTATTTAGGTTTATTACACATTTTAATCACGTTATTCATTTTATAGCTAAAGAGTTTTTCTTTTAGTTTCTGATAAAATATTGGATGTTAACTCCTTGTTGGATGTATAATTTCCAAATATTCTGACCCATTCTACAAGTTTTCTCTTCACTCTGCTAACTGTTTCTTTTTCTGTGCAGAAACCTTTTAGTTGTAATTCCAATTGTCTATATTTACTTGATGGTTCTCTTAATGCTGCCAATAATTCACTACTTCTTAAAATTCTGTTTAATAACCTTTGGACTATAGTATCTGTTACATGCCAATATCTTGATAGAGAAATTTTGTATACCAATAAGAGCCCCCAGGGTGACATAATTATGAAGTTAACCAGTTAACCCCAAAAGAAACTACAATATCTGGCCAGAAGGCTTAAATATTGATTTAGGGAGGAAGATATTTTCTCTCCTGCCAAAATAATGAGTATATTTGGAAAATAAAATGTGTAAACATTCGATCTGAAACTCTAAAAAATAGTAAACTCACTGAGCACATTTTTATTAGAAAAAAATTCTCTCAATTGTGTGAATACTTATTTGGTTATCATTCATGATTATGAAATTAATTGCAAGATAGATGTTTAAAAAATTTAAGAACAAAAGTAAAGGAGGAACAAATGAAAGACGGGTATAGTGAAAATATTTCCTCATTAATGTCCTACTATCTCTTTGAGAAAGCAATAATTATTTTCTTAAAAATTTTTGGTGAACATCTTGTCATATAAATTATTCTGTTCAAAGCTATTAAGTCCCTCCTCTATATAAGAGACAATGTTTTCTTAATAATTTTTAATTCAAATAAATTATCTATATCACAGCATGGCAAGGTAAAGAAAAATCAAGTATTCTAAAAAGACAAATATATTTTACAAGTAGAAATAGAAATTCTTGCATATAATTTATCTTGCTATATAATCACCTAAACTCTGAAGAAAATGAACAGTTCCTTCATGTGTAAAAGAAGAGCAAATTGGAAAAGGATATATAATTATCATTGAATTGTAAATCTAAAATGAATTTTAAAAAGACTGTTTGATTAATAAGTACCATCAAGGTGACATTTTTACAATAGTGAATGGGTCTCCAGGTATCAATATAATTTGCTTTTGTGCTTGAACTTATTGAAAAAAAAAAGACTAAGAAGGAAAATGGAAGTCATATAATGATATTTTAAGTTTCCTATATCATTTGCTTTGAGAAATGAAGCTCAAAAGCAGTATAAAAAATTGTTAGCATAGAAAAATATAAAGATTGTGCACTTAATTCATTCATGAGCTATTTGTTGATCACTGACTCACTGTCAGACACTGTATAAGCACTCATAGAGTAAAGATTATTGGTATTGTTCCTTTTGTGAATGAGACAAATGTGTAAAGAAGAATTACAATTCAAAATTATAAAGCCAAAGAAAAGAAAATTACTAAATAATTTTGAATTAAAAATGTGATGTTATTACTGGAACAAAAATTTTAAGGTGAAGTTTTTAAACAGTATTAGGAGAATGTGTAATGTCGAAGAAACAAAACAAGTCATTTAAGGTGATACATGTTAGGTAAAACAAAAGACCAAAAGAAACAAGTAGATTAGGATCTGGCTTTTAAGAATCTGAAGTGTAATGTTTTCGAGTTTTATTTAAGTGATTTTTTTTTCTTTGATAGGTCATGGAAATGAATTATAACAAGAAATGGTATGCATAATGTTCCAAGGCAGATATAAGCAATTCTAGTCATTATATTTATTAACTTATAAATTAACACCAAATGGCTCTAAGACATCACTTTGCTGTATGTAGTTTTTCTCAGTCTCAGTGTATGAAGTGTAAGGGCTTATAGTTATTTTTCCAATTTCCCTTTAACTTAATTTTTAAATACCAAACTATATTTTCTTTTCACTTCTCTAGAAAAGATACTTTTCTTTATATAAACTTAATTCTCTTTCTCTAATGGATGTTAAAAGATCTTTAATCATTTTCCCACTTCATATTCTTATATGTTTTTCCTTTTTCTTTCCCCATATATATTTTCTCCCTTATAGGTCTCTGCTTACTAATGATCCTAGGTCACTAGATTTTTGCATTTCCTTATGCCTCTTTTTATGTTTTGAAGTCCTTGAAAACTGTTGGAATAAACATATGATACTATAGCTGTTGTGAAAACACTATAGAGGTTCATTTAAAAATTGAAAACAAAAACCACTAATTGATAGAAAAATCTCACTTCTGGGTATATATCCCAGAGAACTGAAACCAGGATCTCGAAGAGATTTCTGCACTTCTTTGTACTTGTAGCATTATTCACAAGAACCAGTGTATAACAGTGACCCAAATGTCCATTGATAAATGAACAAATAAAGAAAATATGGTAAATAAATAATATGATATTTTTCAGCCATAGAAAAAAAGAAAATATTGCCATTTGTGGAAACATCAATTAACCAGGAGGACACTATCCTTAGTGAAATAAGTCAGTCACAGAAAGACAAATAGTGCATAATTCTTCTATAAGATATCTAAAAAAATAGTCAAACTCAGAGAAGCAGAAAATACAATGGTTCTTGCTGGGGCCTGAGACGAATAGGATGGAAGAGCTGTTGAACTTTCATACTACTTTGTATTGCTTCTACCGGAAGTTTTCTTCTAAACAGACCAGTTCTTTAGGAAATGATGCCCTCTTCATCCTCCTTACCAATGGCTAACTTTATTAGCAATACTATTTACGTTATGTTTGTATTGGTTTCTTAAATATCTTATTTAAGTTGTTGTTAGGTGCCCTCCAGTTGGTATCTGACTCATGGTGACCCTCTGTACAACAGGCAAAACTGTATTGCTGTTGATTCTCTGCTATTCATAGGGTTTTCAATGGCTGGCTATTTTTGGGGAGTGGGTTGCCAAGTCCTTCTCCCAAGCCTACAGCATTTGGTGTTCCCAGGTGGTTTCCCATCCAAATACTAACTAGGCCCAACCTTACTTAGCTTCTGAGATCTGATGGGATCAGACGCCACAGTGGTAGGACTGCAGGCTATTTTAAGTTAAAAGCCTTTAAATATTTTCACATACCAAAAATTGGTTTTCTAAAGCCTTACCTAAATCATAATGGGATAAATATTATATAAGTAGACAATTATTCTTTAACTGCATTTAAGTTTCCTCTTATATATGAATCTACAATTTTTAATTCCTTAAAATTAAATGTTTCTCAACTCTCAGATTATTTCATCTTTTAAAGTGGTCTGGACTGAGAGCACAATAAAGATTATCTAATAATAATTTCTTTCAGGGCTGGGATTTAGCTCAGTTGGTAGAGCGCCACTCTGCAGTCTCTGAGGTCCTGAATTCTTGTCCCAGCCCCACAAAAATAGGAGAAGGATGTGGCAGTCCACTCCCTAGGTAGTCCCGAAACTTTCAGCCATTGAAAATGCTTTGAGGAAGGTCAGATCATAATAAAAGGGGGGGGGGAGGGAAGA
>VMDO01035114.1:0-16373 GCA_007922755.1 Pedetes capensis | reverse complement strand
CTGGTTTTATGTTGAGGTCTTTTATCCATTTTGAGTTAACTCTCATGTATATTGAGAGATGCGGGTCAGCTTTCATTTTTCTGCATGTGGATAACCATGTTTCCCAGAACCATTTGTTGAAGAGGCTGTCCTTTTTCCAGTTTACTTGCTTTGCTCCTTTGTCAAAAATCAGGTGGCTATAGGTGTGTTGAGGTATTTCCGGATCTTCTATTCTGTTCCAGATGTCTTCGGGCCTATTTTGTGCCAGTACCAAGCTGTTTTTGCAACTACTGCTCTATAATGTAGCTTGAAGTCAGGAATTGTGATTCCACCTGCATTCGTTTTGCAGCTTAAGCGTGTTTTGGCTATACGTGGTCTTTTGTGGATCCATATGAATTTTTGGATCATTTTTTCTATTTCTGTGAAGTCAGTCAATGGAATTTTAATGGGTATTGCATTAAGTCTATAGATTGCTTTTGGTAGGATAGCTATTTTTACAATACTAATTCTCCCTATCCAGGAGCAGGGGAGATCTTTCCATTTTTCAGTGTCCTCTGCTATTTCTTTCTTTAATGTTTTGAAATTTTCCTTGTAGAGATCTGAAGGGTCTTTGGTTAGATTGATTCCAAGGTATTTAATTTTCTGGTGGGCTATCATGAATGGTATTTTTCCTGAAATTTCCTTCTCGTCTTGTTTGGAATTGGTGTAAAGAAAAGCTATTGATTTTTGTGTGTTAATTTTGTAGCCTGTGACTTTGCTGAAGGGGTTAATTAGATCCAGAAGTTTTCTGGTTGAGGTTTTAGGGTCTTTCAGGTACAAGACCATATCATCTGCAAATAAGAATAATTTGACCTCTTCCTTGCCAATCTGTATCCCTTTGATTTCTTTCTCTTGTCTGATTGCCCTGGCCAGGACTTCAATTACTGTGTTGAATAGAATAGGAGAGAGAGGACATCCTTGTCTTGTTCCAGATCTAAGAGGAAATGGTTTCAGTTTTTCTCCATTTAATATAACGTTGGCTGTAGGTTTGTCATAAATGGCTTTTGTAAAATTAAGGTATTTGCCTGTTATACCTATCTTCTCCAGGGTTTTTATCATGAAAAGGTGTTGCACTTTGTCAAAGGCCTTTTCAGCATCCATTGAGATGATCATGTGGTTTTTGTTTGCCAGTTTCTTGATATGTTGGATTACATTAATTGATTTCCCTATGTTAAACCAGCCTTACATCTGTGGTATAAATCCCACTTGGTCATGGTGAATAATCTTTTTCATATGCTGCTGGATTCTGTTTGCCAAAATTTTATTAAATATTTTTGCATCTAGATTCATAAGGGAGATGGGTCTATAATTCTGTATCTTAGATGAATCTTTTCCTGGTCAGGGTGATGGTAGCTTTATAGAATGTATTTGGGATTATTCCCTCCTTTTCTATTCTTTGGAATAATTTGAGGAAGACAGGTATTATATCTTCTTTAAAAGTTTGGTAAAATTCTGCTGTGAATCCATCAGGACCTGGACTCTTCTTTGTTGGGAGGCTTTTAATTACCTTTTCTATTTCTGTATATGTAATGGACTTGTTTAAGTCAGTTATGTCTTCTGGGGTTAGTTTTGGTAGGTCATACATGTTAATAAATTTGTCCATTTCTTCTGTATTTTCATATTTTTGGGAATACAGTCTCTCGTAGTAATCCCTGACAGTTTTTTGTATTTCATTGAAATCAGTGGTAATGGACCTGTTGTCTTTCATAATCCGTATTATGTTAGATTTTTCCTTTTTCTTTTAGAGGTTAGCCAGAGAGGTGTCTTCCTGCTACATTTCTATAACAATAACTTACCTATTGCATTACTATCTAGTTATTTTACCATTAACAACTGGGTATTTTACAAAAGCAAAACCTAAAGTCTGAAAAGAGAACTCTGCAGGCTTTATTCTACACAGACTCAAGCATTGTTGTTGTTGTTTGGATGCCGTCGAGTCGGTATCCAACTCATAGCGACCCTCATAGGGTTTTCAATGGCTGACCATTTCAGGATTGCCTTGGGAGTGGATTGCCAGGCCCTTCTCCCATTTTTGCGGTGCTGGGAATTGAACTCGGGACTTCGGAGACTGCAGGACAGAGCTCTACTAACTGAGCTAAATCCCAGCATACTCAAGCATGCTTGCATTAAAAAACTCCACATATTCCCTAGTCCCTCCTCACCAAGTATTGGTTGAACGTCCTTCTCCAAGCATCCTCCTAGAACTGTTGAATTTCTTCAGCATGCTGCATAGGGCTGTATCCTACCAGTGTGGTGGGATACTATTTTTGTGTTTCAATCCACTTATCCCTATGTTCATAGACTTTACATCTGCTGTTCCTCTAACTTTTCTCTAAATAGAGTCTCTGCCAACCTCCAGGATGGGTTTTGGAAGACCATCATGTACTGTGAACATCAGGAAGGTTTCTCTGGACCGGAGTTCTCTATCCATATACTTCCTGTTGGTCCCTGGCATTCATTTGTGGCATCTTTCTAGGCTTCTTTATGCATATGAAAGTTAATATCAATGTCAATATATTCTTAATCCTTGGATTTAATACAAATGGTAGCACACAATGCGCAAGATCTACACCTGGTTTTCTGTATCTAACACAGCATCTTGGAGATGGAAGTGCCCTTTTCTGCTTACAATGTCAATTGAGAAAAAAAATTCCACTCGTGCAATGCAGTGGCTTCTGTTAAACTCCATGAAATGCTGTCCCTATGGGCTTTCCTCTCATTCACTGTGAGACTCCTAGAATTTGTTATAATTATTTTTAACTAAACTTGTGAAAGAACTTTCAAATGATTTCAATAGAATGTAACAAAGTTTTAAAAGAGAACTATAACCTTAGAGGAGATATCAGTATTGTTAAAGCAGGAAATGGCACAGAGAATTTCAAAGAAAATCTTTCTCTTCTCCTGCTACTAGAAATTAAAATATCAAATTGATAGATTTTTTTCTTTCAGAAATAACAATGTTTGCAGAATAGAAATACTCTAATTTACCCACTGAGAGTTTTTGTAAGCAAAAAGAAATGTGGTCTGGGACTTGGTGCATATGGCTTTATTTGATATGCACAATAGTGACAACTTGGAAATATTAGTTTATCCTTTTTTCTGGGAACATCATAACACTAGCCTCTTTTCCTCATCAGGAAAATTTTGTTCCTTGTTAGCCTTATAATAACAAAAGTCTTGGTTGAAGTAGACAACTAGGTTTATAGTGCTCAGGTTAGTGTAAAATTATTATAAAAAGATTTGGCCAGGTGCTGTGGCGTACACCTGTAATCTTAGCAATTTGGGAGGCTGAGACAGGAGGATGAGATTTTAAAGCCAGAGGCAGGCTGTGCAACTTTGTGAGACTCTATCTCCAAATAAAAATTTTTAAAAGGGGGCTAGGGGAGCAGCTCAAGGGTACAGCATTTGCCTAGCACGCCTGAGGCCCAGTCTCCCCAGTATTGAAAAAAAATGCTTAAAGTGAAATCAACGACTCTATATATCTTTAGTTTGTTATAAGTTAATCCTATGGTTGATTTTTATGTAGAATCTCATGTTTGCTATAGACATGTTGTTGTTGTTGTTGTTGTTAGGTGCTGTCCAGTCAGTATCTGACTCATAGCGACCCTCATAGGGTTTTCAATGGCTGTTTCGGAATTGCCTGGGGAGTGGATTGCCAGGCCCTTCTCCCATTTTTGGGGTGCTGGGAATTGAACTCGGGTCCTCAGAGACTGCAGCGCAGCGCTCTACCAACTGAGCTAAATCCCAGCCCATAGACAAATTAGAAATGTCTTTTTCCTGTGATTTTAGTAAAATACCCAAAGGGGCTCTATTTGGATTTACTGAGGTTTGTTTTCTTTTGTTTCTCATACCTTTCTGATTTGTTGATATAACACTGTTATATCCTGCTTCAGAATTCTACATGGTCAACTTAGAATCCTTTAATTTTTCCACAGCCTTTGAGTAACTGTTATTTTAACCAGTGAGATATAGTTTAGTGGATATTTCAATCCCTGTACACACAATCTAAGTTTATGTGGACTTACAGAATGCACAGCTATTATTGTTCGGTGCCATTGAGTTGGTATCCAACTCATAGCGACCCTACATACAACAGGTGAAACAGTATTGCCAGTGCTTCTCTGCTATTCAGAGGATTTTTGATGGCCAATTGTTTATTATTTATTTATTTAATTAATTTAATTTATTTTTGAGTGTGTTGCCAGGTCCTTCTCCCAAGCCTACAACACCTGGTGTTCCCAGGCGGTCTCCCATCCAAATACCAACTCAGCCTGACCCTGCTTAGCTTCAGAGATCTGACGGGATTGGAGGCCACAGTGGTATGGCTCCAGGCATGAATGCATGGTCCCTTCTTGCTAAAGCATTAGCCATCTGTGCTCCTGATCCATGTGCCCTGATACTCTTTCTCCTAACACAACTAGACTTTAATTCTCCTAGATTCGGTTTACTCTCCTAGGCATCTTTGAAAAGGAACAAACAAACAACAATAATAAAATGTATACTTTCATCTCCCATCTGCTTTCCTTCCTATTAGGGAAAAAAAAACTAGAAACAAAAATCAAATGCAAATTATCTAGGATTTGGTAGAAGAAAAACTCACTAGGAGAAATATTCATGTATATATATGTATACTATATGTATATAAATGGAGCATAATCCTCCATTTTACCTTGCCTAAAGTAGAGAAGTTCATTGTTTTTCAAGTGCCTCAAGTAATTCTAAAGAACATTACAAATGCATAATCTTCTGTGAACACTGTGTCTATATTTTAACACAACAGAGAATTATGAATCATTTCTACTCAGTGCTGTAAATTTAATTTTCAAAAATATTATAAAATGAAGTAAGCATTATTATAAAGATGCATTCAGATGACATTTAATTACAGTGCAGGGTAATTTATTTTACTAGCTAGAGTATCTTGGGCTAATTGCGTTTATTTATGTTTTATGCTTGTGCCATCATAACAAACAACGTATCCTGTGTATTCATTTTGCTTTTTTATTTGCATCTTAGGCAATATTCTGGATTTTTCTCTAACTATTGGTGATGTTTGCTAATTGTAAGGGGAATATTTCTTTGCACTTACACCTCCCTTGTAGAAGAATACTTTGATCTCTCTAGAAGTTTAATTGCATTTCATGAATGGTTCCTCTTTGCTATTAGGTCTAGACTTGGATGCTTAGTGTGTTTTCTTTCATGTCTCTATTCAATCATTTCTGTGGCAAATTTTCTGTCTCACCAATGCTCCCTTTCATCTTGGCTCTGGTAACAGTAACTTCTGAGTGCCACATTCTCTCATCTGATAAAGATTGGCTCTCTGTTCCCCCTTGAAGTGTTTTGGTAAGTTTGCCTTTGATTATTTTAATTGTTCTTCCCCTTTACAAATTAAGATACTGTCTTCTCTTCTTGGGTTCCCTTCACTGGGGGGGCGGTGAGGTAGGGGATCATCATTGACAGAGTACCTGTAATTTTAAGTCTCTCTCTTCATTACATAAAATGTTCTACTTAGTGAAATCTTTGTTTACTGCTGTGAAAAAAAGAAAATAAGTAGGTTGCCATGGTGAGTGCTACTCATCAGTCCAGATTTATGTCCAAAGGTAGAATAGTAAAGTTCTACCCATATGGCAATCTGCTTCTTGATTTCCTATCTAAAATATTTATTCTGCAGTCCTCAAAAGACACAGCTAACATTAGCATGATAGTTCTCTGATACTAAGATAGCAAAGGGCCAGATCACTTGAGAAGAAAAGAAAAATGCCAAATAAATGGAGTCTTGTGCAGTGTATTTTTTCTTTTACATGAGCAAATTGATTATCAGGGGGTGTGGCCCAGTGTTTGGAAGCAGGCCAGGAGTTTCACCAGTAATTCTGAATGGAGATCCAATAGTCCTAGATAGAGGTTATTAATAATGTTAGATAGTCCCTCTGTATCTCAGTTTCTCCATCTGTAAAAACAAAACCCCAAACACAAAAGAAACCCAGCAATATCCAGTTTCCATCAAAATTTATACTTTGGCCAAGATCTCAAATATATGCACAAGAAGGGGCATGTAATTGCCTGAAATTATCCTGTTTGGTAAGGGTAAAGCCAAACAAATGATCAGCCAGAAAAGTGTTCAACTACAGATAACTTATTCAGTCCTCCTTTTCTTTATTTATCTATTGATCTATTCAAAAATATTTGTGGAGCATCGTCTAAGTGCCAGACATTGCATAAAGCACTGTAGAAACAGCCCTGAATAAGAAGTCTGGGCTCTTAAGTAGCTTATGTTCTATTTGGGGTCCAGGGGACCGAACTGTAGGTAATGTAATATGGATGGTACATGCTCCTTAGAGAAACTGCTCAGGGAAGTCCTCTCTGAGAGGTAGCAATTGGGCTCATGTGCAGTAGAAGAGAATGGTCGGACAGAGAAACATCAAGTCCATATCTCCTGGAGGGGAAAAGGGTTTGTTCAGAAAACCAGCAACAATAACAGAAATCAGAAAGACCAAGAAGGTTTAAGTGGAGTGAAGGAGATAGGGTTGCTTGAGATGAGGCATAGAGATAGAAAGGAATGCCTCGTTACCCCTGAGAGAACACAGAAAAGACTTCAGGATTTTTTAAAATTGTATGAAATAATGAGTTTCCTTAGGAATTTTCCACATGTCCATATCATGTGCTTTGAGCATATTTACCCTCCACTCCCTTCTCTCATGTCCCTTCTCCTTTTTCCCCTTTCACATCCCTACTCGAGACCTCAGAATTATTCTACATATTATAGGACACATTTGGAAAGGTGAGCTGAGAGGTTATGGTCAGATCTGGTGCTGCTGTGTAGAGAATGAATTCTTGGGACCCAGAACAGAAGCAAAGTGAATAGTAGGCTACTTCTCAAGTCCTGTAAGTGAGCAACAATGGCAGCAGTGGAATTGGTACCAAGTACTTGGATTTGGGGTGTATTTGAGGTTAAGTTGAAGGGCACACTATGGCTCATCGAGGAAAAATGAGAGAGAACAATGAAGAAGATGTTCAGGTTGTCTTTTACTTGAACAACTGGGGTAGTTGTGGTTAACATTTACTCAGGTGAGGAGACAGAATTAGGAAGGGTGAAAAGGCATCTACATGCTGGTTGGAAATGTTAGGTGCCTTTGGGTTGGGTCCGACTCAGCAACCCTCGTAGGGTTTTCAATGGCTGATTATTTTGGCAGCGTTTCGGGAGTGGGCTGCCAGGTCCTGCTCCCATTTTTGCAGTGCTGGGGATCAAACCCAGGGCTTCAGATCATGCAGAGAAGGCACTCTACTAACTGAGGAAGACCCTAACCTGGTGTGAAATAGGCAGCTGTATATACATACATGGTCCTCAAATCAAGGTGAAGATTGCCCAGGACAGAGTCCTGGGGCTTTGTGGTATTTATAAGCTGAATGCAAGAGAAGGAACCAAGCAAGGAGACTTAATACAGGATGGAAATATGTGCAATCTTGACACAGAATCCATAGAATAAAGTTTCAGGAGAGGGAACTGGGTAACTATATGCAGCTGGAGAAGTTTCCAAGAGGGGCATAATATTGTGTCTTGGTCGAGCACACTTAGGGACAAGAACTGGATGGAAACAGAAGTGGGTAAGAGAAATGAGGTGATAAGCCAAGTGGAGAAAGATAAGGGCAAGGCCACGTTCTTTTGTAGCTGCATCTCTATACACACAAAGCTAATGATCATCTTAAGGGTTAATTCTTCATTGTTGTGGTGTATTGGAATCTCCATTAGTAAACAAACAGGGGAGGCAAAGATCTTACCCTTCATATACCTTATTTTCTACAGATGGAGACAGACACCAAAACAATAACAAGAGTAAGTATTTCACATAGTAAGTAAGAAAATGATAGTGTGTTAGAAAAAAAAACTTGGAAGTAGAACAGAGTAAGAGGGGCCAGAAATGCTAGCGTTGCAATGTAAATAGAGAAGTGTGGATAGGTGTCATGACAACTTGTGTGACTGTGGAAGAATGTGTGAGTTTAGTTGGATGCTTATCTGGAGGAAGAGCAGCCCAGACAGAGGAGCCCACAGGTGCAAAGGTCCTGAAGCAGAGGTAAAGCAGAGAAGCCACAATGGCTTCAGAGTGAAGTGAATTGAAGATCAGTGTATGGGGGGATGTGAAAGGTTAACAGCAGCCACACTAGAGACTTCTAAAAAGTTCTGAAAGAAACATAGGATGGTGATTTGCAGGGTTCAGGTAAGAGTGACATGATCCATCTCCTCTGACAAAAAAATCCGTTGAGAAATAATAGTGCCTTGAGTTAGGGTAGGAGGAGAAGAGATGAGAAATAAATGGGAGTTCTGTAACTATTTTGAAAGCAGATCTCATAGGATTCTTTTGCATTAGATTCCAGGTACCTCACCTGCAGCCGTACCACTGTGGCCTCTGATCCCATCAGATCTTGGAAGGAAAGCAGGGTCGGGCCTGGTTAGTCCTTGGATGAGAGATGACCTGGGAACACCAAATACTGTAGGTCTGGGAGAAGGACCTGCCAACCCACTCCCAAAAAACAATCAGCCATTGGAACCTTATGAATAGTCAGGAGGCACTGACAATAGTGTTTCGCCTGTTGTATGTAGGGTCAGTATGAGTTGGGCACTGATTCGATGGTACCTAACAACAACAACCAGGTACTTCGTGCAGTGACTGTTAAGGGCTTTAGAATCAGAACAAACCTATCAATGCTACTTTCTCAACTTTACATAAAGCCTGTTCAAGGAAGTCCCTCAAACATAGTGGATAATGTCCTAGAGGGATGTTAGAACAAATAAGAAACACCAACCAATCTGTCTATAGACCAAGAACACCACATGGGTGATGATAGTAACAATGGAGGCACACCAGACATATCTCATATTTCATTTGCACATGCTGGCTATTTCAGAATCTTAAATACTACAGTTTGGATTCATAGGGCAGGGCAACACCCAATTAAAAGTCTTCTCCCTGTAATCTCTGCATCAAGCTCTACATATTAAGTAAAATGGCAGCAAGAAGAGAGGATTGTTAACAAATGCACCCTGTGTTTTCAACAAATACATACTGTGTTGTCAACACAACAATGTTATCAACAAATAGTTAAGAGTTATTTGTTAACAGAAAATAGCTAAACCTTGGACATTGTATACCATGTCTTAGCAATCCAAAGAAAGATGCCCTTGACCTCGTTTATCTTTGACAAATATCTCTGTGTATATGTGTTTCTTATAAAATATGACAAGGGCAAAGAGATAATCACAGGCATAGTCAATCGCCCAGTAAACTGCAAGTTTTAAAAAACCAAATGGAAAATGGGCAATGACCACACCTCTGACTTGAAATATCTGATGCAATTAATGATTGCCATTACATGTTCCTTATTAGCCTGACTTGAATAAGCACAAGGAAAAGTTCAGGGTCTCAGTGCTAATCAGGAAAAATATCACTAAGCTTTGGGGTCAGTTAATTAACAGTAAAGTCATATTTTTCATGGATTAAGTCAGGATCTTCCTTTTGACCTCATTTAATTGCTGCTTTTAAAAACCAGAATAGTATTCTCACATAGAAAAACATTGAAATTCAGCTGTTCTCTTGAGGTATGATGAACTCAGAACTTTAAAATACCAGAATGTAAGTGCAAATTGGCACAATCTTTGTAGAAAGCCATAGATGTGATGTACTGTGAGTCAATATATATATTATTTTGTAATAATAAATATGTGGCAACACATATAGTAGCATACAAATGATACTTTACCATACTTACAAGTTTTATCCTACAGAAATGTGGATAATGATTAACTTATGAAGGTATTTATTGCAGCATTATTTACAACAGTAAAAACTTAGAACGTGTGAAGCCCAAAATTAAAGAAATCTTGAAATTACAATAATTGAATGGCATATTATATAACACTCAAAAAGGAAAGTATGTCAAGAGAATGACATAAGAAAACATGACAGGCTTGCAGTTTGTTACAGCAGCATATAAGTTTACATCTGATTTCGTAACCATATTCATGTGTACTTCTTAGAAACATAGAAATGAAATGCATTGATAGTAATTATTTCTGCGTTGCACACTATAGGTTCTGCTTTTTTCCTTCTCTTTTGTTGATTTTCCATTTTTTATTACTTAGCATGTAATTATTTTATAAATGGAAAAATGATTTGACCTGTTATTTAGAAAGCAACTTTGTAAGCCTTTCCTACATCCTCAATTTTTAGCCATTTTAGGGATATTTAAAACTTCGAATTTTTGTTTTCTTGTTAACCTAGTAGTCATGAAGAAAAATAAGTTTAGTTAGTATGAATACATTTGATGGTAATTCTGTGCCTAGATATTGTTATAGCTTATGGTCCATTCCAGGGTCTACATTCAGATACTAAGAATTACAAACACTTTGTTCTAAATTCTCTGAGAAATTATAGATTTTCCTATTCTTATCATTTAATAGTATAAAATAAATACTCTTAACTACTCAGACAAATATTTCATTTTGTATATAATATTTTCTGTATTTTTATATAATGTATTTAGAATAGAGCTACATTTTAATTTGCATTCCCTTCTATGGGAACAATAAAGATTATTATTTTCTGAAATAGAAAAATGAAGAATTTCTGGTTGGGACATCAATATTCTATCATCATAATTCTTGCTTCGACTGTGAAGCATATGCCATAATTTCTCAGCAAACAAGATAACTATAAGGCTTGTTGTTGTTGTTGTTAGGTGCTGTCGAATCGGTATCCGACTCATAGCGACACTCATAGGGTTTTCAATGGCTATTTCGGGATTGCCTTGGGAGTGGATTGCCAGGTCCTTCTCCCATTTTTGCAGTGCCGGGAACTGAACTCAGGACCTCAGAGACTGCAGCGCAGTGCTCTGCCAACTGAGCTAAATCCCAGCCCCAACTATAAGGCTAATCAAACTTAAATTTTGAAATCAGTAAAAGTGCAGCCATGTTTAGCCATGAGGTTCTGAAATATACCTGTAAATTCCTGATTTTACACTCTTTCTATTCATTAGAGAACCTGCTACCAGTTTGGCCTAGGAGCAAATACTTAAAACTACCTGTTGACAGATGGAGCTGGGCTGATAAAATCTCTCACACAGATATTTCTGCACATTTTTGAAGAAAAATATGTTGCTATCTTTAATAACCAAAAAGGATCATTTTTCATTTCAAATGATAAATATTTCTTTAATAATGTAAAGTAAGGAGTATATTAGCAAATATAAAATATATTCCATCTGAAAGAGTTAATATACTAAAAAAATTAAATTTATTTATATTTTCCATAGTTAGCACTTTAAAAGAGCCAAGCATATTTAATGACCAATGACTATGCTATTCTTATATTAAATATTTTCATTACTTTTTAAAAATGCAAATTATTTATTGATTTTTAAAAGGTGTTGAATACTCAAGTTAGTTAGTACAGTATGTGAAAATACTAAAAGCACCATTTAATCAAAACCTGCCCACACAAAGAACTAATATTTATTAACTGATTTGACCTTAAACTTATCAGCATTCCTAGTAATAATTACTCCATCTGCAAAGGTAGCAATTCCTACATCTATATACACTATTCTGATTGATGTCAATCTAGATGGAGTCACATCTCATTAAAAATTATCTTTAAAATCATCTAGGAGGACTTGAAAACTTCGGATTATTGGGTCCCACATCCCACCCACTGAATTAGAATCTCCAGGAGTGAAGCTCTGAGACCCCACATTTATCATGCACCTCAGATGATACTTATATGCATTAAATTTAGAAAAAGATAATGGATCAATATTTGGATACATGTTAAGAGATGAATGAGCTGTAATTTTCAAGTGAGGGCAAATTATTTTATCTATTATCACATTTTAAAAAAGATTTTCTTTTTTAGAGTGGATTTAGATCCACAGCAAAACTGAGAGAGAACTGAAGTACAGGGAGTTCTCATATATTCCTTTCCCAGCCATAAACACCACTTGCCTATTAACACCATTCCGCACTGGAGTGGTAAAATTATTACAATTTTTTCTTTTTTCTTTCTTTTTTTTTTCCTTTTTCTTTTTCTTTTTTTTTTTCTTTTTTTTTTTTTTTTAGACAGGGTCTTACTATGAAGTGAAGGCTGGCTCCATCCCTCTGCCTCAGTCTTGGAGCTCTGGGATTACAGGTGTGTGCCACCATACCTGGCTTCATTAGTTACAGTTGATGTATTAGTTACACACACAAAAAAAAAAAAAAAAGAAAGAAAGAAAGAAAGAAAGAAAAAGAAAAAGAAAAAAAAAGAAAAAATTGTAATAATTTTACCACTCCAGTGCGGGATGATGTTAATAGGCAAGTGGTGTTTATGCCTGGGAAAGGAATATATGAGAACTCCCTGTACTTCAGTTCTCTCTCAGTTTTGCTGGAGAAGGACCTGGCAACCCCCTCCCAAAAATCAATCTGCCATTGAAAACCCTATGAACAGCAGAGAAGCACTGACAATAGTGTTTCCCCTGTTGTACAGAGGGTCGCTATGAGTCGGATACCGACTCGACGGCACCTAACAACAACAATACATCATAATCTTTCCAAGTCTGCAGTTTACATTAGGGTTCCCTCCTGATGTACATACTATAGGTTTGGAAAAATGTTCATTGTCTTAAAAACCCTCTGTGCTCTGTCTATTCAAACTTCCATGACATCTGACAACTGCTCATCTTTTAGCTATTTCAACAGTTGTCTTTTCCAGAGTGACATGTAGTCAGAATCATACAATGAGTAGCCTTTTCAGATTAGCCTCTTTAACTTAGTAGTATATATATTTAAATTTCCTCCATGTATATTCAAAGTTTGATGTCTTACTTTTTTTTATACTGCTGTGTAACTTTCCATTGGCAAGATATACCATAGGTTGTTTTTACCCATTTACCTACTGAAGGGAATTTTGATTACTTTCAAATTTTGGCAATTATAATTAAAGCTCCTGTAAAATTCATGTGCAGGTTTTGTGTAGATATATATTCCCTTTAATTTTGACTATACTAAAATCTACAGATAAGATTCATTTTCCAAAATATTTAGACAAATGTTACTGCTAAAAATTCTAATTGTCTAATATGATTTCAACAACTGGGTCAGTAAGCAACTTCATGATAAATGGAGAAAAGGTGGAGGTTGTCCAAGATTTTGCTTTACTTGGTTCTACAATCAACATGGAAGCAGCACTTAAGAAATTAAAAGATGTATTGCGTTGAGAAAAGCTGTTGCAAAAGTGCTGAAAAGTAAAGATGTCACATTGAAGAAGATGTGCCTGACTCATGCCAGTTACATCATATGATCGTGAAAGCTGGATGTTGAATAAGGGAGACAGAAGAAAAATTAATGCTTCTGAATTATGGTACTGGAGAGGAATATTGAATATACCATGGACTATCAAAACAACCAGCAGTTTGATCCCAGAAAAAGAGCAACCAGAGTGTTCCTTGGAAGCAAGAGTGGCTAGACTGTGTTTTATGCATTTGGGACATATTGTCAGGAGGGGGCAATCTCTGGAGAAGGACTTCATGTTTGGGAGAGTGGTGGGTCAACAAATAAAAAAAGGAAGAACCTCAACTAGGTGGATTGACACAGTGCCTACAATAATGGACTTAAACATAAAAAAGATGTGTACACGGCACAGTGTTGGGGAGTGTTTTGTTATGTTGTACATAGGATCTCTATAAGTTGAACCTGATTTGATGGCACCTAAATACAGCAAGGTATTGAGATATAGGAATATTGCCCCCTTACATAAGCAATGCATCCTCAAAAAATACTATGTTGGAGACAAGCAGGATTCTTTCTGTGTTTGTGAGACACCCACCAAAGTTCTCTTGGGCCAAGGGTTGGCCTTGCCCCAAACATGTCATCAGTGCTGAAGACACTGTTTTCTGCCCTAACAGCCCTGTATTTTTGCCCATTAATCACTTCCATTGAGGCTATATGGTGTTAGATATTAGAACAAAGAAAACCTGAAGAAATACTAAGGACACATTTTCCCTTGTATGAAGGTGAAAGATTTTTCTGGGCATCTGGTCTCCTTGCTTATTGTCCTGTGTCTTCAAGATGAGTAAACAAAAGTAAAAGGAAAGAAAACTCCTCCAGACAATGCAAACTCAGGAGAAAAAAAAATCATTTTGAGGCTGCTAAAGAAGGAATGAGGGTAGTTTAGAAAATGCATAAGTCTCTGTATATTTGCATTCCAAGTCTATTTTAACTTAGATATTCCAGCATGTCAGGCCAAATTTTTATTGGTAAACGTTTGGTCTTAACTACTCAAAGGCAAACATTTAACAGAAATCTTTCTGACAAGAATATCATGGAGGGCCATTTTGTGCTATGACTTAACATTTCTTATAATTCAAATCACTATTTTCTATAGAAACTTGGAAAATAGCACATCTCTACATTCATAAAGTATATAATTGGTTTCCTCTTTCACCTATTTTTCATTTTCCTTTGGAAAATCTGATGCCTGTATTTCTATGCAGGTATTATTTACTTTTTGATTGAAAACACAGAGTCATTTCTATTTATGAACATTTTCTTATAATAAAACCTGGCATTTCTCATCACTACCATTTGCAGTCTACTTTTATAAAATTTAATGCATGTCAAAAAATGTGCATGATCTGGAAAATAAAGAGACAGAGAAGGAAGTCTCTGTAAACTAGTAAACATCAGGAAATGGGTTACCAAGTAAAGAATTCTAGATCTGTTCTATTGGATGTGGTAGCCATTAACCACAGTGCCTGTTGAGCATGTGAAATGTCCAAATTACAATGTAGAATAAGTACAAAATACACACTGATCTGGAAGACATGCAGAAAGTTGTAAAACACCACACTAAAAACATTTTATATTGATTCTGTGGCAAAATGATAATAGCTTGAATGTGATGGGGGGGGGGGTAAAGTATGCTATTCACCTGATTCTTGTTGACTTGATTTTCTCACCTTTTTATGGCATAGCTACTACAGAATTTAAAATTATGTGAGTTTTACAATCTGTTTCTGTTGGAAGGCACTGATGTAGATCAACAAATGCACTCTCACTGCAGCAACTAGATTTGTGAATAATAGCGATTTTTCTATTGTTAAAAGCAGTGGTAGGGTTTTGATTAAAAAAATAAATAAATAAACAACAACAAAAAAAACCCTCTTCTATCCACTAGCTTTAGGTGGATTAACTGGTCTAATTAGAACTAAGCTGTTAAAAGGGCCCAAGGGAGGGAAAGTGAGCAACATGTAGTCGTATGGGCTAAGTCTTTAAGTCACACTCTCCTAGTTGACTCCTTTGCTTAGCAAATCTGAAACTGGTCACATTGTCATGTTGGGCACATTAATTAGGAGACTAATTTGCAAGAATGTGTTAGTGCCCTTTAGAAAGTGATTTAAAACTCCAAATGATGCAAGTGGCATAAAATTATGCCTATTTGACCATCTCTCAGAATCCACCATGAAATCCCTACCGTTTTTCTATTTTCATTGTTAAGATTCCAGCATACAATACAGTGTTTGCGGGATTCCCACACATCACATTCTATACTCTAGCACAAATAATTACTCCTATCTGAAAGACAGTCAGGGGAACCTTGTCATCAGACAGGAGATTGTAAGTGAAAATAAAATCATCTATGGAATAGAACCCTGGAGACTCGGAGGGGACTTTGCCCACACACCCAGGGGAGCCGGACCCAACACAGCATGCAACCTTGACATCACACTGTCACCCTGCCCGCGGGATACAAACTGCAAGTTTTCTGGTGAGTCAGCATGGAATGGCACCCTCCCTCCTGTTGTGGTGGTGGGAAACCAGTGCCAGCAGTACACATCCAGAGCTGAAACGCGGCTCCCTCTCTCCTGTTGTGGCGGGACAGTCATGCAGACGCAATCTCCACAGACATATGGGCACACATATGCCTGGACCCCAGACACACCAGAGGGGATCCTAAGTCATCCCACTGCACTGTGGAGAAAGGTGAGGTCTGCAGATGAGGCTGAGCACCACGTGGACAGAGTGCTCCTTTCTGGCAGAGTCTTGCGGGACAATTAGACACAATAAGAACAGTTTTGAGCGCAATCACCGTGCATGGCAGACCTACTACAGACTCTCTCTGGGGGGGTTGAATATCATCCCACCCACAAGAGGATTTGGTTCTCCCAAGTGGTCTCCCAAGTGGGCGGAAAGCTGCGCTGCGCCCCCAGCCCATATTTTTTACTTTTTGAGACAGGGGCTTGCTGGGTTGCACAAACTGCCTCTGATCTCAGGCTTGTGGTCCTCCTGTCTCCGCCCCCCAAGCCGCTAGGATTGCAGGCGTGCACCACCG
>VMDO01035113.1:0-16374 GCA_007922755.1 Pedetes capensis | reverse complement strand
CTATGAGTCGGATACAGACTCCACGGCACCTAACAACAACAATTTTTATATTATCATTTCAATTTTATAATTTTTCCAAAAACGTTTTCACCCATGCATCATGCATTATTTATAGTGTATCTCCTAATATTGTTCAATTTTTCAACTATTTATCTATTGTTGATTTTTTTAGTTTACTACCATTATGGTCAAAGAGCATACTTTCTATGATTTATATTCTTTTAAATTTGTTAAAGTGTGCTTTATAATCAGACTGTTGTCTGCCTTTTTGAGTATCGTGCTTGTGGTTTAAAAGAATGTGTTTTGGCTGATTTTGTACAAGTATTTTGTACATGTCAATTAAATCCAGTTGATTGACGGTGCCATTAAGTTCAACGATAACTTTCCTCATCTCTGCCTGTTTTATCTGTCAGTTATCAATAGAGGCATATAGAATTATCCAGCCATAATAATGGATGTGTCTATTTTCCTTTTCAGTTATAACCTCATATTTTTACACTCTGTATTTAGGTAAGTAAACATTAAGGATTTTTTTCTTCTTAGCAAAATATCTCCTTTATTATTATATAATGTCAAATTTTATCTCTGGTAATTTTCTTGCTGTGCAATTTGCTTTGTCTGAAATTTTTACAGCTAGTCTCTCTTTCATTTGATTCATGTTAGTATGGTGTATCTTTCTTTATCCCTTTATTTTAATTTTATAGTGCCTGTGTATAAGAAGTTTTTTTGTAGATAACTGAAATATTTTTACTTACACTGCTTACACCAGATTTGTATGTGTATGTGATTGTGCCATTATAATCCACAGTATTAAGGGATGATTCACACAAGACTGTTCTCACTCCAGATTCCAGTTACAAATATGGGGTTCCAAGGTTATTCATTCTTTTCTTTGACTTTGGTACAAACAGGGGATTTCTGTAACACCCCTTGGCACACACATACTATGATAATTTGCTACAATAGCTCAAAGATCTCAGGAAAGTGACTTACTAATTTATTTTAATGGATACAAATCTAGAGTATCCAAATGGAAGGAATGAGTAGAAAAAAGATACTTAGGGAGAAGCACAGAGAGTCCATGCTTTCCTCTGAAGGACTTCCACTCTCCCAGTACCTTGCTGTGTTCACCAACACAAAGATCTGCAAATCCCATTGTTTGCAGGGTTAATGGAAGCTTCACAATTGTAAGAATAGCTGATTAAGTCACTGGTATAGATAATGAAATCAGTTTCTAGCCCTGGAGATCAAGAGGTAGTTCTAATCCTCTAATCATGCTTTACTTTTTGTAGGGACCAGCTCTCAACCTTAAGCTCTCTAGAAGTTCCAGCAGCCAGTCATCTCATTAGAATACATAAGACACTGGTATCACTCTGGACATTTCTAGGGGTTTAGTGTCTCTGTGCCAACAACTGAGGACAAAGAACAAATACGTATTTTCTATTGTGTCTAATAACATATATTTGAGTTTGTGTTTTTATTAATTTTGAAAGTCTCTGTTTTTTAATTGGTATATTTGGACTATTCACATGTAAAATAATTATTGATGTAGTTGATTAATATTTGTTATGCATTTAATTTGTTTTTTATTCATTGCCACTATTTTTGTTTCCTTTTTTTGTCTTCTGCTCTTTTTCTGCCATCTTTGATTACAACTGAGCAGTTGATAGGATGCCATTTTCTCTCACCTTATTTATGAATTTCATAGATATAATACAGATTTGCAACTAAGCTAAGTCCAATTCCAAATATCTAACTGCTTAATTGGTAGTGCAAATACAGATGGATCCTCAACATTTGATGATTCGATTTACAGTTTTTTTTAAACTTGTAATGTTGCAAAAGCAATATGCATTCAGTAGAAACTGTATTTTTAATTTTGAATTCAGATATTTTTTCAGATTGTTGTTGTTATGTGCCATCAAGTCGTGTGCAATTTGTAGCAACCCTATCTACAATCAGCAAAACAGTATTAGTGCTGCTATACTATTCATAGGGCTTTCAAAGCCTGATTAGACAGGGGGAGTGGGTTGCTGGGTCCTTCTCCCAAGCCTACAGCACCTGGTCTTTCCCAGGTGGTCTTCCATCCTAGTACTAACTAGGCCTGATCCTGCTTATCTTCTGAGATATTATGGGATCAGTCTCCCTAGTGGTATGGCTGCAGGCTTTTCTCAGATTAGTAATTTATATATGTATATTATATATATAATATATACATATAATATATAATATATAATGTATAATATTATATATAATATGTAAATATATAATATATAATATTATATACAATATATATTAGAGTTATATATACTATATATAAATATATAATATATGATATCATATATAATATATATTATATATGATATCATATATATATATATATAAAGAGTAATATATATATTACTCTTTCATGCAGTGCTGGTTAGTGACAGTAAACCTCAGCTCCCAGTCAGCCAGACAATCACAAAGACAAACATATAGTTTTCTACAGTATGATTTTAGTAGGTTTGATGTATTAAATTCATTTTGACTTATATTTTCAACTTTTAATAGATTTTTCAGATCATAATATCATCATAATTGGAGGAGCATCAATACAATATGAGGTGTTCCTATTTCAATCCACCCGTCTATTATAATTGCCTGTTTTTTTATTTCTCATTTTGAAAAGTTAATATCACCTTGAACACCTTGCCCATATGCTGTATTATAACTTTGATCAAATTGCTATCTTCTAGATCAATGAAGAACTAGAAAAATATTTTATTTGCATTTAGTTCTCCTGTAATTCTCTTTCCTTTTCCTGTTGATTCAAGTTTCTGAACACTTCTTTGTAAAGCAAAACTATGTGTGGTAGCTCTCACATGTCTGTCATCTTGAGGCACAATGGGGGTTGTGTGTTGCTGTGATATTGAAAGCCACACTATCAGTATTTCAAATACCAGCAGGGCCACTCATGGTGGACAGATTTCAGCTGTGCTTCCAGATTAAGACAGACTAGGGAGAAGGATCTAGCAACACACCTCAAAACAATTAGCCATTGAAAACCTTATGAATAGCAGAGAAGCATTGTCAAGTATAGTGTTGGAAAAGGAGCCTCCTAGCCTGGAAAGTATTCAAGAAACAATTGGAAAGAGTTGCCTCCTAAAAGTAAAGTTGATCTTAATGACAGGAATGGAGAAGCCTCTAGGACCTCCTTTTGCTGATGGGAAATGACACAAAATGAGATGAAACATAGAGACTGCAACAATGGGCTCAAAAATAAAAAGATCATGTGCATGGCACAGTTTATGGTAGAGTTTTGTTCTGTTTTACATGGGTTCACTATGAGTTGGACCCAACTGGATGGCACCTAACAACAACATGTTTGGTAAATTCTGTCATTTTTGGTTTGACTAAAACATTATTTAGTTTTCCTTCATGTTTTAATGATTACTTTGCTGGATGCAGAATTCCAAGTTTTTTGTTTTTTGTTTTTTCTTTCAACACTTCAAACATTTCAATCTATTCTGGGTTCCATAGTTTCTGAAGCAAAGTTTGAAATTATTATCCTTATTTCTTATAGGTTAGAGTATTTTTTTCTATAGCTTTTTTCAATATTTGAGGTTTTCTTTTTTTTCTTTTTTCTTTTTTTTTTTGGTCTTCTGAAGTTTGATGTTTTTGTGTATACATTATTGGTATTTGTGCTGGTTACTGTTTATTGAGGTTTCTGATCTATGGTTTATTTTCTACCATTAATTTTGGAACATTTTCAGCCATTATTATTTGCAATATTTCTTCTATTCCTGTCTTTTCTTTCTTCTTCTGATATTTCTATTTTACACAAATTATTGAAATGTTGCAGAGTTTTTATATACTATCATTTTCTTTTTTCCTTTTTACCTTTTTGCTTTTTGATTTAGAAAGTACACATTAACATATCTTCAAGTTACTGATTCTTTTCTCAACCTTTCCAGCCTGCTACTGAAACCATAAAGGGATTATTTTTGTTATAGTGTCTTTGTTTGTAGTATTTCCTTTAGGTTCTTTATTGGATTTTCTTTCTCTCTTCTTAAATTACCCATTCTCTCTTATATATTGTACTATTTTCCATTAAAACTTTTCTCATAGCAATCATAAATTTCTAGTCTCATAATAACAAAATTTCTGCTATTTCTCAGTCTTGTTCTTATACTTAGTTTTTCTTTTCAAGCTTTTTATTCATGTTTAATCATGCTTTATAATTATGCATTAAAATCTGTACATTATATATTAGATAAAATCAGTTGAGTAGAATACCTGTTTAGTGTGAGGCTTTCTATTTATCTGGCTAGGAGTTATGCTTTGTTTACTGGTCATTGTGGCTGTAAGTATAAGAGGGTAATATTTTCTTTAATGTCCTTGTTCTTGTATCATTTGTTATCTTTGATTTCCCAAGAGGAATCCATATTAAATATTGTCAAAATCTTGATGTTCATTTCATCTGTAACCCCCTGAGGTGGGGAATCCATGTTGAAGTAGTAGAAAAGCATAGGGAAAAAGGAATCATTCTGTATTTCCATATTCCTGTGATTAAGTTGTAGACTTTTAGTGGGTGGGTACAAATAGTCTATGATTTTCATAAGTGTTTCTCAGGTGCCCCTCCCTGCTCTCTGGTAAGACAAGAAAGACTAGAGGGGACTGTAGTTGTTGTCCAATTTATAGCAACCCTCATAGGATTTTCAATGGCTGATTGTTTCAAGATTGTCTCTGGAATGGATTGCCATGTCCTTCTCCCATTTATGTAGTACTGGGAATTGAACCCGGGACCTAAGAGACTGCAGAGTGGTGCTCTACCAAGTGAGCTAAATATCAGCCCAGAGGGGACTATAATTGGTTATTCCTCTTCTACACTGTTGGCTAGGCTCTGGTCAAATTGTTTTTCTTGAGGATAGTGCTTTGCTAATAAGGACAAACTCTTCTGGGAGTATTTCAAAGTGGTTTATTTTTTTCTTTCTCCTGAGCAAATGGAAGCAGGAGGGGATGGGGATTTTTTTCCAAATCCTGACCTTGAGAACTTGTTGAGTCTTCTACAGCTAATAAAAACATCTGAGGGATCCTTTCAATCTTGCCTCCAGGAACTTTTTTCTCTCATGCTAGTGTATGTTCCCTGTCTGTCAATTAGCAGATCACAATGTAAGTATTCCTAATCTGTTTAGACTGTTGCTTCCCCTCCCATCTACTCTGACTCTCTATTCACTTGTTTCCATGAGTTTCCGGATGGCATTTTCTCTCTGATTTTAATCCTTTGATTAATCCAAGATATGATGTTGATTTTTCTTCTTTTCTTCTTTTTTCTTGTAGTGAGTTTGGGGCTGACAACATTTTGAACCAGAAACCAAAAGACTTCGCTGTTTTAAGGATGTTCTTAAGGATATTAAAAACACCCTTCACAAAATCTTTGTTTTAAATTTTAAAACAATCTCTTTACCTTTATACATTAACCCTTAAAGGTATGCATCATCAATTTATAAATAAACTTCTGCATTAAAATATAATATAAAATTGACTTAAAATTTTAAATCTTTAAGTACAAACAAGCTTGTTACATATTGAACCAGAAATCCAAAGTTACCCTTTAGGTTTCAAGTATGTTGTTAAGGTTCTTATAGTATGTATATGTCATGATTAATAACTATGGAGTCCTAAGTGCTTAAAATGGTCAATTTGCTCTTGCTACTAGCAATAATTCTCTCCCTGATGGTTTTTTTGAATGTTTTCTAATCTCATTAGTGCTAATGGAGTTTTCATTGGGACTAAAAATTTAAAAAAAAGCAAATGTACTAGGAGACAACAAAAGGGAAAACTAAATTAGATCAGAACTGACCAAAAAATAGTGGTTAAAAATTTTAAGTAGAATGATTTTGCAGAGCTATACATATGCAGTAAAAGGGATATTTAGAATCAGAAGAGCTAGATTATAAATTTCTATTCTTAAAGCTAGAATGATCTAGTCCCAGCTGCTTTTCTAACTCATTACATAGTTACCTTTTGTTTTCTGGTGAGAATATTTATCTTCTTTCTTAGCAAATTTCAAATATACAACACAATATGGCTAACTATAGTTATCATTATGTACATCAGATTTAGAGCATTCATTCAAATGTGTAGCTGAAATATTATACCTTGGGCTAATGTCTCCTCACTATCCAGACCCTGCAGCCATGGTAACCATGCACTAACTCTCTGTTTTTTAGTTCAAAAATTTATGTTTTATATAAAAAGGAGATCATGCAGTGTGTGGGTTTTTGTGTGTGTGTGTGTGTGTGTGTGTGTGTGTGTGTGTGTGTTTGTGTATGTGTCTAGTTTATTCCTTCAGGATAATGTCATGTAGGTTAATCTAAGTTGTCACAAATAGCAGGATTTCCTTTATTAAAGACAAATGGTACTTCAGTATATTTATTCATCGATAGACACTAGAGTATTGTGAATAATGTTGCGATGAACATGAAAGTGCAGATATCTTTTCAAGTTACTGAATTCATTTCCCTTGAGCATATTCCCAGAATTGGGATTGCTGGATTACATGGTAGTTTTATTTTTAATTTTCTGAGGAGGCTTCATAGTGTTATCTATAACTGTAACCATTTATATTTCCGCCAACAGTATAAAAGGTGTAGGAGGGTTCAGTTTCTTCTGTATCTTTGACAAAATTTATTTTATTTTAATTTTATGTATTTATTGCTTTTTGTGTTACTAGAGGGTTAAAACCAGCATCTTGCACACAGCAAAAAACCACTGCACCAACACCAAACTGTATTTCTAACTCCTTTTTATTTTTTTTAATTTTTAAACAAGATCATTCTGAGTTGTATAGGTTTTCTCTTGCCTCAAATTTACCATCCTTCTGCCTCAGTCTCCTGAGTCTCTGGGATTACAGGTGTGCACTATGGCACCTGACAATAGTTATCTGGTGTATAGATCAAACCTTTTTCAATATTATAAAATTCTTATATGAAAAGCCAGCAGCCTGCATCATAATCATTTTGGAAGTTCTGAAAGCTTCTCTGATATCTAATTCATTGCAAAGATGCGCTTCTCTCACCAATTCTAGCCAATATAATGCTATACATCCTAGCCGGAATTAGACAAGGAAAATAAATAAACAGCAGCCAAGTCAAAATGAAAATGTAAGATAATGTCTCCTTGATGATGGCATGATGATATATATAGAAAATCCTAACAATCCAACACAAAAGGTTGTAAAACTGTTTTCAACTTTAAAATAGAGGAGTCACATGATATGATGAAGATTTAAATTTTAGCATGAGAGTGGGCAGCAGTTAGAAAGAACAACTGTAGAAGCATGTCCACTCACATGAACAGGAAAGTGCTAGCGATGCCCTCAAACATACACTAAGAAAATTCCCATGGGCAGAATGTACCTTGTTCTGTACTGGCAGGCAGAACCAGTAGTATATCTTAGTGCTGGGGCCTAAGCAACAGGGAGGGTCACAATTTACTGGGTAGAGAGAGCCCAATTTCAATTTATACAGAAAAATTAAGAATTCCATTTTGGGCACAGTAAGTTTCAGATTATTAAAAATCTGTGCTGTCTAATAGAGTAGCCATTAACTTAAGGTCGCTCTTAAGGACTCAATGATCAAAATGACAGCAAGTGAAAAAAGAAAAAGAAATGACAACAAGTGAAAACCACACTGGATTTTGCAAACCTAATGTAAAAATAAAAGAAATTAAAGCATTTCAATTATTCCATCATCAATCTTTATATTGATTACAAGTTTAGATAATATTTTGGATATTATATTAAATAAAATATTAAAGTATGCTACTAAACAATTTATAATTACTCTAACAGTTTGCCTTTTATTTCCATAGGACAGAATTGTACTTGAGAAAGACTCAGTACACAATGACTTGTATAGACATGACCTATGAGCTAAAAATGGTTTTACAGTTTTAAAGGGTGGTAGAATGTCAAAGAGGAACAAATTGTTACGTTTAATTAATAAAACAAAATAATATTTAGCAGGATAATGAAGTTAATGGAGATGCTGATTATTTTTATTTTTTAAAAATAGGAACATATAGCCATGCTTTCAAATTTCATGTGGAAATAATCTATTCATAAATGTTAACATCTATTTTGTAATTTGAAAAAAAATGTTTTCTACAATAAATAAATTTAATGTATGGAGTAAATGTATATATTCATGATGACCTAGACCACATATGGTCCACAAGCCTAAAATGGTTCCTATTTGCTCATTATGGAAATGTCTGTCAGTCCCTAAATTATTCATACAGACACATGGAAGTATGACATATGCAGTTAATAAAAAGATCTCAGAGGCTTTTTTGCTTGTTTGTTTGTTTGTTTTATAAAGTCCAGGCTATACATGTCAATGTGGGAATTATGAGAATGGAAATGGTATTTAAAGTTTGTCATGGAATAAAAATCATTTAAAAAATTTAGATAAGTACTTAGATGTTTCCATATTGGACTCACCAATAATACTTAGTGCCAACTATAACAAAGTGTAAAGTTGGGAAATATCACATTTCTCTTCAAAATCCATAATGGATAGGATTATATTGATGTGTAACTTGGATAGAAAAATTACTTGAATTAATATTGTAATTCAGTTTATAAATGATCTTCTGGTTTTAAAGTTTTTGCATATAATGCTTCTGTAGATCTACCACTTCTACCCCTGTATCATTCATTTATTACAGAGAACATTTGTTTCAAATTACAAAACCAAATCCATATTCTTGATAGCTCTTGACTATGAAGTACACATACACATCATAGTGCATCCTAACTGGTCTCTGTCCTTCCAGCATTGTCTTTCTTTACCCTCTTTAGTACATGTTTGTCAAATTAAACTGGGGAGATATCACTTCAAATTTTTACTGCCCTAACCACAAAAGCTTCAATAAATGCCTTTGGTTTCATATATTTGAACAATCAAATACTTCTGTAGTTCCAAGCTTACCTTCTTTTCTACAACACAACATGAAAAAAAAACTATTACCTTAAGTCTCATTTGTCTCACTCCATCTTCTTTTAATCTGCAGGCAAAGAGGTAAGAAATAAGCATTGGTGAAGTACAGGCTATAGACCAGAAAAAAAAAAAGTCCATGAAACAAAATCTAGAATTGAATCGAAAGCCAAATTCAGAGAGAGCATGAAACCAAAACATAAACAGGAAGAAGCAAATTTCAAGGTGGAGGCCCAGACCTACTAATAGGATTTACATAAAATGTCTGATCATGTGATGAATCAAGTGGGGTTCCCTGAGCTATCAGAACAGGACAGGTACATTCTGTATGTTTTTTTCTGGCAAAGTGTATGCCAGGAAATTTTTTAAATTATGAAGGTGATTTAAGCATTTGTTAGTACTCATCAATGAAGAAAAAAGAGGGGCAAAGACAATGAAACCATAAGAAAAAAAGTCTCAAGATTTTCTTGTTCCTTCTACCCACAGTATTCTTGAGCTCAGAGAAGGCTGTGATGTATGTTGCAGTCTTAGGCATTTAAATACACTTTTTAAGGGCTGGGTCCTTCAGAACTATAAGAACATTACCACTACAGGAAAGATAATTTTTCATCATCTTCTTAGATGTCAAGTTCCTCTGAGCAATTTGCAACACTCAAAAAGTACATTGACAGATCAGCAAAAATGAAAGTATATTTTCATCACCTTCAGAAACAGTGATCAAAAGAAATGTGCCAGCCAATTAAATCATGATCAATGCCTCCATTTCCTTTCTTTGCTGTCATAAACTGTGTCTAAAAAAGAATTAAGTTATTTTTTTTTCAAAGCTACCTTGACTTGATAATGTCATAGCAGGGTATTCATGTAAAAAAGAGATTTGAATCATGAGAGTTTAAATGTATTATTAGTGAATAACACTGATAAGATTTTATGAAGGCAATATTAATCATGTTCAAAATACATGGCAGTCTGTCTTGTAGTTTTGGTTCAATTTAAAGCAAGGAAATTGGCATTGGTCTACTCAAAATGTTTTTCTGCTTTTGTGGAAATATATGATAAAAGAAAATTAGAATGTTGCCTCTTTAAGGAATCATGTTCTTTTTCTTAGTTAAAGCCAATTATAATAAAGTACGTTTCCTTCCACAATGTACTCATTTCCTTGTCTCAAGAGGAGATCTATGTTTTTCAGTCTGCTTGGTAATTCTGATATATAAAAATCAGGAGCACATTTTCTCTATCTGCTACACAGCATGTATTTAATTTAGGATTTTGATTTATGGATGCTGGTTAGCTTGGGAAGACAGATATAGGTTTGGCACATGCTCAAGTGTCAAAATATTAGGAGCCCAGACACATCTGGAACTTTTACAGTTCTGGGACTATTGATTATAAACTGTCAAAACCTCATGGAGAGGATAAGGGTCCAAATGAGATTCTCAAGGACAAATGTCTTAAAGTGACAGTCTATGTGCTTGCTTTCTTCTTACCTCTTGCCCTAGGGGAATCTGCAATTCGCTTGCTGTTTGTAGACACCATACAATCCTTTGGAGACATTCTGTATGCCACAACCCCAGTAGCTGTTATCATGATTTATTCACAACAGGGAACCTCCAAGTGAGGTGGACCCTCCAGATAAGTCTGTTCTCATGTAGTCATTAGGTTTGCTCCCTAACATACCAGGTAGCAGAGTATGCCATGCTTTCCCTGAAATCTGCTGGCAAAGTACAGAGGACAAGTTGGAGCAGCTCAGTATTAGGAAGACCTTTACAGAAATCCATAGGAGAGAAAACGGTGGATAAAGCCATGTGGTGGATGGGCTGGTATGTGGGAAGATGTCTGATTTCTTTTCTCTTGTCTTTAGTTGTGTTTCCAGTGAGGCAGAAAGCAAGGGCATAGGCAAAGAATGAAGATGGAAGAAGACAAACTGGAATGAAAAAAACAGAGAAAAAGGCTGCCAACTTGTAGATGGGAGAAGAAAGAAATGAAAATGTGAGTGGACTAGGGACTCACAGTGTGGCTTCCTGGAGGTATGAAAGGTAAACTCACGATTTGTAATCATAAACTTAATTTGGATTTAATTGTCATGTTTGTGAGTTTTTCCCCAGTCATTTCAAAAGCGAATTATTAAATTATAGTCAGAAAAACAGCATTTGTGTGTGGTAATGTTTTTAAAGAGGGAAGGTGAGTAAAATAAAATAGATATACTTGATTTAAAATTATCCTCCAATTTTACTTACTATCACAGTATCATAGATTTTCTTCTAGCATTAATAACTTATTCTTTGTTCAGGTATACATTTCATTACTATTTATTTTACAACTAGGAAATTTATGTGCTTTTTATAATTAAGGTAGTAAATATATTGTTACTTGCAATGCATTTTCATAATACAAATTAGTATGTTTTAAAACAAATTGTTAGGTGCTGTCCTGTTGGGTCCAACTCCTAAGAACCTTGCATATGACAGGAAGAAATGCTCCCCAACACTGTATCTTGCACAATGCCTGTGCCTTTCCGCTATTCATAAAGGGCTTTCAATGGATGATTGTTTCATGATTACTTCAGGAGTGGATTGCCATGTCCTTCTCCCACTTTTGAATACTGGGGTTGAACCCAGTCTTCAGAGATTACAGAGCAGCAATCCACCAACTGAGCTAACCTCCAGGCCCTTAAAAAAATTAATATGTTTTAAATATGAGCCTAGATGCTGTGCTGCACAGCTGTAATCCCAGTGACTCAGGGGGCTGAGGCAGGTGGGTTCCAAGTTTGAGGGCAGAGGCAGCCTTCATCACTTAACAAGACCATGTCTTAAAATTTAAAAATTAAAACAAGGTGCTAAGGGTGGTAGAACACTTGTCTTGCTGGTGCATGGCACATAAAATAAAAACAAAAATTCAGACAGGCAAATAAACATATAAAATATATGAACAGTGTTACATATCTATAATCTTGCCATTAGGGCTGGAATTTAGGTCAGTTGGTAGAGCACCACTCTGCAGTCTCTGAGGTCCCGAGTTCAATTCCCAGCACTGCAAAAAAAAAAAAAAAAAAAAAAAAAAAAAAAAAAAAAAAAAAAAAAAAAAAAAAAAAAAAAAAAAAAAAAAAAAAAAAAAAAAAAAAAAAAAGAGAGAAGGATGTGGCAATCCACTTCTGAGGCAATTCAGAAACAATCAGCCATTGAAAACCCTATGCAGTGGCTATGAGTGGGATACCTGATTCCGACTTGATGGCACCTAACAACAACAACGATCTTGCCATTGAACTTTTTGTTGTTGGTTTGTTTTTAGTTTTTTTGCGACAGCATGTCATGATGTAGCCCAGGCTGGCTTCCTGCCTCAGCCTCTCCAGAGTGCTGGTATTACAGGTATATGTATGCCTGGTATCTTTGGATTTTTGATAAAAAGTGAAAATTAAAAAAAATAAATTCACAATTATACTTAAAAGGCAAATATGAGTTATATAAAAATTTGTCTACATGCAGTAGTTACATTGTCAGGTAAACATTCTTGTATTGGTTCCATGTGTTTTGTCCTCTGAAGCCAGTTGGAACTTCCGGCTCCAAGGAAAGAAAAGGGCAGAGTTTCCAGCAAAGGCACCAGTAGGTGGATCGGAAGGAAGAAAGGGAAGGAGAGCAGCAGGGAAAGGAGGAGAAGGGGAGGAAAGAACTCTAGGGAGAGGGAGAGGAACAAGGAGAGGAGACAAAGTAAAGGTATAAGAACACATTTTCCAACCAGAGTCTCATAAAAGGGAAGTCCTTCCTATTTTAAAAGTAATATAATAAATTCACTAAATTTTATATCAGGTCTAACAATAATGCTGATAGGAATATAACCACAGATTAAAAATAATACAGTATATGTACATAGAGTTTAAACTAAGAAATAAAGGACACTTAAATTATTGTCAGCCTGCAGCGGTAGCCCTGTGGCATCCGATCCCGTCAGATCTCGGAAGGTAAGCAGGGTCGGGCCTGGTTAGTACCTGGATGGGAGACCACCTGGGAACACCAGAAGCTGTAGGCTTGGGAGAAGGACCTGGCAATCCCCTCCCAAAAATCAATCTGCCATTGAAAACCCTATGAACAGCAGAGAAGCACTGACGATAGTGTTTCCCCTGTTGTACAGAGGGTCGCTATGAGTCGGATACCGACTCGACGGCACCTAACAACAACAACAAATTATTGTTGTTGTGACTTATTATTGAGAACTCAACAAACAGAATTCAGTATATCAACATTTAACTGCAAAAAATATATTATCATCTTAAAATGAGAAATAGATATTTGACACAATAAAATAGGTACTAGTATTTTCATGCAAAAGTGAGATAGAATCATTCTTATCACTATAACTATTTCAAAAATAGTTAACACTATAAAGATAAAAGATTACGAATTATGTTCCTACTAAAAGTAATGCCAATGTTACGCCTAATTTTATTCTCCAAGGTCTAGTTCATGAAATCAATGAAAAAAATTATAGCATTAATTTTAAAAATGAGAGCTCAAAGAGCAAGCAAAGATAATCAGATGAAAGAAACCCTCAACTCAAAAAGTCATAACTACTTATAAATTTTAATGAAATAAGATATTATTTACTTTGGTATTGGTTTTGCATTCCTTCTATTTTGGATCTATAGTAATCTGCACTAGGATTTTTCACATTAAGACAACCTTTTATCCCATGTACAATATTAGATTCTGCTTCATCTTACATAATTGATATTCTGAAATAATATTAAATTCACTAAGTTAGGACTTAATATTTCTGCCTATTGTTCTATAATTAATGTTATTCATTATCTCCTTATTATAGTTATCTTCTAAGCATGATTTAGCTCAAAATATTTAGCTTTGGATTGTGCAATATCATTCTTAAATATTTTGTGCATTTTTGGAATAATCTGTTTTCTAAAACTGCAAGTGAAATTTTAAGTGAAATCATCAACTTCAGAGTCTCAGTATTTGATAATATTTTTGTAACTTTTCAATTCCTTCTATCCTATTTTGCTTTGTATTTCATAACATTTAATTTTTTAGTTGATAAAGATGTCGTATATACAACTCAGAGATTTTGGAAAATATATAAATACAAAACTAATTTTTAAGTCACTGTAACTACACAAGCAAAAAATAACCTCTGTGAACAGTTTTTTGTAAAAAATTTCCCAGTCTCATTATTTTCTGTCTAGATATTATCTTCTTGTCTTGGCAGTTTATCTTTCTTCCTTTGGGTTTTACCCTTTCCCCTTGGTGGCTTTCTGAACCACTTTTATGAAGTTGAACTTATTTTGCACCTGAAAAGTCTATCAATTATTCTCTAGTGCTCTTCTGAAAGTGGAAATGGATTATTTTAACAATTTAAAGTCTTTTTGATTCTAATCTTCCTTTGGTCCCTGTCTGACTTCTACAGCACATTAATATAGTATTTTTTGGTTCGTATATCTGAACATAGTAAAAATAAATCTGTGCCAAACACTATCCAGGCAAGTGTATGATTTAAACTTTAATTTGTCTCTCTTCATATGGTGACAGCACTGCCATAATTATATGACTTTTTATATTAAGGGAAGGAAAATAACAACAATCAGTTATCTGATTTGGCAGGGTGACTAAAAGAACAAAAATCATCATCTTGTTCATAATTTGCTGTTGTTACTAATTATACAATTCCTAAAATATTGTTTGTGAAAATTAAAAGCATTGAGTAGAAATCTTATGTTTTAATTGTGATGATTATCTTTCTTATTTCAATAAAACCAAAGACTTACTTTCTCAAACCATTTTGAAAGGGGCTTTGATAGAACACTAGGAATTGAGGAAGGGAAGTTTTCACACCGTGGACATAGTCATGTGTGCCTACATATCACTGATTAGCTGACTTGGGTCCCTTTGTTCTACCTGTATAGAAATCATGGGTGTTGTTGTTAGGTGCTGTTGAGACATGGATAGACAAGAGGAAACCCTTCTAATGCTGGCTTTAAGCAGCAGTTGTGCCCTTTAGCATTTGACAGCGGTAATGAGTGATGGCAGATAGGCAACAGAAGCAGCAGAAGGTGGAATCAAATCTAGTGTTAGATTTCTTATGTAGGCCAAGAAGGTTTAGAATCCACATTTCTTCAAGTGTTACAGTTTCTCTGTAGGCCCAGGACATAGGAACTCCTAAGTTCCTAAGTGTTACATGTCTTAGGTAGGCTGAGAGGGTTGAGTTTCCTCAGTCCTCTAAAGCAGCCAGTATTGCAGCTTCCAGGAAGGACTTGGTATCAGGAGTCCTCAGTTCTAGACAGTGGTCAGTATTATAGCTTCTGGATATAAGGTCTGAGATCTTTTATCCTAAAGACTTGGCACTTCCAAACTGTTTAGCTATTTGTTATCACTATGGCCACTGCTCCTATTGCCTCCATTTGTGTGGCAGTAATCACACCCCTTCCACTGCTATCACTGTTGCCAGTTTTCTGGTCTTGCAACCTTGCCTCTTCTTCACCTGTCAAGCAGTCAGTCGCTTTGCTTCTTCTTCACCTCAGCATTTAACTGCTCTGTTGTCTTTGCCTTTGTTGTTCTACTATTTCTAGTAACCTTTGCCTCTGCTGTCATACTATTCTTCTGTCTCTGCTGCTTCTGTCTTTATCAACTTGTCCTGTGTTACTTAGAGTAGGCAAAGATGACTTTAGAGCAGCCTTTGATTGCACATAAAGTTGCAACACTGGGGGCAGCAGAAGATAGTGTCTCCTGGTTGGCTCTGCCCAAATAAGGTAAACTATCTATTTATATATCCAGAGAAGGGGAATTTGCAGCAATCACAGAAATGAAGGCTTGTGTTTGCACCAATTATAACAGTTTATTTGGGGCCACCAGGGGTAGTACTCCCCCTCTTGCTGGAGTTGGTCACAGAGTCACCTAGAGCTCACTGAAGCTGATGAGAGTAGAACAAAAGGTCCAATGTAAACTGCAAACTGTTTGAAACAGCTATGGTTGGGGCTGCAACTTCAGAAGTTGGAGTTGTGGCAAATATTTGCAGCTTCATATCTTCCTCCAAATGTCTGTGGAGTGTTTACAATGGCAAGTGCCATTGTGAGGGCCAGCTGGACAATGGTTCCTTCATTCAAACAATCAGAGACACAAGGGAAGGTCCAGTAGCTATCAGTCAGGAAATTAGAATACCATACCCCTGGGTAAAAGTGCGTTGTTTGGCAGAAAAGTAATTAACAGAAGGGGCACTTACTGCAAACATAAAAAACAACCTTATCTTTAATACTAATATTAATTTTCACAGTGTATTAATTGTATTAATTATATTATATATCATATATTATTATATTATATATATTTATATTATATTATATATTATATATAATTATATTATATATTAATTGTATTATATTGTATAATATATT
>VMDO01035112.1:0-16374 GCA_007922755.1 Pedetes capensis | reverse complement strand
AGAAGAAGAGTGAGAGATGACCCAAATTAATAAAATTAGAAATGAAAGGGTGTCATGAAAACATATACCAATGAAATAGAGAGGATTATCAGGGATTACTTCAAGAAACTGTACTGCTCATAAAAGGGAAATATAGAAAAAATAGATAAAGTCTTGAATACCTATCGCCACCCAAAATTAAATGAAAAGGGTATAAATGATTTAAACAGACCTAAAATAAGTAATGAAATTGAGACAGTAATAAATATTGTTCTAACAAAGAAATCACAGGTCCTAACAGGTTTATAGCTGAATTTCATCAAACCCACAAAGATGAATTAATTCCTATCCTCCTTAAATATTCCATAAAATAGAAATGGAAGGAATACTTCTAGATTCATTCTACAAAGCCAGTGTCACATTGATACTAAAACCAGGTAAGAACACTACAACAACAAAAAAGAAAATTACAGATCAATTTCTCTTGTGAACATAGATGCAAAAATCCTCAATAAAATATTTGCAAATAAAATACAGCAAAATATAGAAAATATCATACATAACAATCAAGTGGGTTTCATTCTGAAGATGCAAGGCTGCCTCACCATGTGAAAATCAATAAATATAATGCAAAATATCAAATGACTCAGAGGTAGAAATTATACGATGATCTCAATAGTTTCAGAAAAAGGTTTTAAAAAGTCCAACACTTTTTTTGACAAAAAGCCCTGAAAACAATTTGGAGTAGAAGGAATATATCTTAACATTATAATGGCTGTGATTGTTTTACATATTCTATATATTAATATATGACAAACCTATAGTCAACATTTTAACAAATGGGGAAAAACAGAAAGCATTCCTTCTAAAATCAGGAATGTGACAAGAGTGTCCACTCTCTTCATACTTATTCAATATAGTGATCAAATTTCTAGCGAGAGCAATAAGGCAAGGGAAAGAAATAAAAGGGATTCAAAAAGACAATTAAACAGTCAAATTATCCCTGTGTTTATATGACATGATCCTATTTATAATGGACTATTGAAGCTCTACTGGAAAATCCTTAGAACTAACAAGTTATTTCAGCAAAGCAGCAAGATACAAAATCAATGTTTAAAAATCAGTACCATTCTTATATATCAATAATGAACAGGATGAGATAGAAATCATAACAACAATACTATTCAAAATATTACCCTTCAAAATAAAATTAATCTTACCAAGGAACGTATGGACTCTACAATTCAAACATCAAAACACTAAAGAAAGAAATTGAAGAAGACACTAGCATATGGAGAGACCTACTTTCTCATGGACAGGAAGAATTAATATTGTGAAAATGGCTATACTACCAAAAGTAATCTATAGATTCAATATACAGTTGCCATCAAAATTCCAATGATATACTAAAATTCATTTGGAAACACAAAAACCCCTACATTGTCAAGCCAATCCTAAGCAGCAAAAGCAACACAGGAGGCATCACAATATTTCCTTCAAGCTATACTGCAGGAATGTAGTAATGTAAAAAGTTTGGTACTTGCACACACTCACACACACACACACACACACACACACACAAATAATAATATAAAGATCAATGTAACAGAATAGAAGACCTGGATATAGACCCACAGAGTTACACCCACATGAACTTTGTCAAAGTTGGCAAAAACATCCATTGGAAAAAATACTCTTCAACAAATGTTGCAGAGAAAACTGGATATGTATATTTTGTTGTTGTTGTTGGGTGCTGTGGAGTCAATATCCTATTCTTAGCAAACCTGCATACAACAGGAGAAACACTATTGTCAGTGCTTCTCTGTTGTTCATAGGGTTTTCAATGGCAGATTGATTTTTGGGAGTGGGTTGCTGGCTCCGTCTACCAAGCCTACAGCACCTGGTGTTCCCAGGTGGTTTCCCATCCAAGTAGTAACCAGGCCTCACCCTGCTAAGTTTCCAAGATCTGAGGGGATCTGATGCCGCAGGGTACTGCTGCAGGTGATGAATACGTAGAAGAATGAAAATAGATCTGTACCACTTACCCTGTACAAAAGACAATTCAAAAAGGTTCAAAGATCTCAATACAAAACCAAAAGTTCTGAAATGACTAGAAGAAAAGTTTGGAATATAATTCAACATATATAAATAAGCACATTCTTTCTTATAAGATACCAAATAGTCTAAGAACCAGTACCAAGAATTAACAAATGGGACTACATGAAATTAAAAAGCTTTTGCACAGAAAAGGAAACAATAAATAGAGAAAAAAGCTTAGAGAATGGGAGAAAAGTATTGCCAACTCTCCATCTGACAGAGAATTAATATCTATGATATACAGAACACTCAAAAATTGAACATCCAAGAAACAAATAATCCAATTAATAAATGGACAATGAAACTGAATGGACAATTCTTGAAAGAAGAAATACAAATAGCCAATAAACATATGACAAAAGATTCAACCTCCTTAGCCATCATGGAAGTGCAAATCACAACTACACTGATATTCCATTTCACTTGAACTACAATAGCTAGCATCAACAAAATAAACAACAACAAATACTGATGAGAATGCAGGGGAAAGGTGAGATTGTAAACTAGTACATCCACTATGGAAATAAATATGGAGGTTCCTCAGAAAACTAAAATTTGAACTGCCATATCATCCAGTTATACCATTGCTGGGTATATACCCAAAGGAACTTAAGTCATCATACCACAGAGACATCTTCACTTCTTTGTTTACCATAGCACTGTTCACAATTGCAAGGATATGAAATCAGCCCAGGTGTTCTCCAAAAGATGAGGGCATTAAAAAATTATGGTAAGTATCCACAATGAATATTAGTCAGCAATAAAGAATGAAATTACATGATTTGCAGAAAAATGGATGGACCTGGAGCGATCATCATTCTAAGCAAAATAACCTACACTGAAAACAAGAAATACCACATTTGCCTCCATATCCAGAAGCTACCTATACATTAAAGGAAAAAATTATAAATTAAATTGTATATGTCTTAGATTGCTAAATACAAGGAGACCTATTTGGAGAGGGAATGAATGGGAAAGGGAGGAGATGGTTCAAGTGGGAGATGGAAGGAAAGGGGGAGCAACATACAAGGGTAAAGAGGGAGAGAACAAGTGCAAGGTGCAGAATGTAATAGTTTGAAAATCTCATAATGAATCTTATTGCACTATATGCAATTAAAAAATGATACTATGCTGCAGAAATATGTACAGTTATTATTATATGTTAATCCAAGTTATTAAAAGTTTAAAGAGATGGAATTATTAACTATCCTGATTATATTATCGCATATTACATATATGTACTGAATTATCATTATAGCCCATCAGAAGTAAAATTTAAAAATAAACTTATTTTATTAATTTTTTGCAAATATTAATCTTTCAGTTATTCACTCAGATATTTTGTTCAGTGACTATTGGAATTGATTAGTTTACTGGATTATTGTTCAGGTGAGAGAAAATAGGATTATTAGGGGATATGACATAAGACTAGAAAAGTGTTGGTGTGGAAAAAAGCATTGAAAAATATTTCACTGTTAAATATATTGCAAGGAAATGTGGGTATGGATAGGGCCCTAAAATGTTGTTGTTGTTAGGTACCCTCTAGTCAGAATCCAACTCATAGCAACCCTATGTACAACAGGTGAAACAGTATTATTAGTGCTTTTCTGCTATTCATAGGGTTTCCAATGCTTGTTTTATTTTTGTTTTCTTTTGGTCGGGAGAGTGGGCTGCCAGTTCTCTCTCCCAAACTACAGCACCTGGTGTTCCCAGGTGGTCTCCCATCCAAGTACTAACCAGGCCTGACCTTGCTTAGTTTCTGAGATCTGACAGGATCCCATGCCACAGTGGTATAGCTGCAGGCAGGCCGTAAAGTAGGAAGGCAAAATAAAGTGTCCCAGTATTACAAGTATTTTGTGAGGGAAACTGTTAAGCACTAAGGAGAGGAAATGAGTGATTGGAAGAAATTGAAACAATATTTGCTATTGTTGTTAGGTGACGTCAAGTACTGTCTGACTGATAGTGACCCTTATAGGGTTTTTATTGGCTGATTGTTTCAGAATTGCCTTGGGAGTGGATTGCCACATCCTTCTCCCATTTTTAGGGTGCTAGGAATTAGACTCGGGACCTCGGAGACTGCAGAGGGGCATTCTACCAACTGAGCTAAATCCCAGCTGTAAACAATATTTAGTTTCCTTAAATTTTTAAGAAAATCTGATAATATTAAAAATAGTATAATGGCTAGGATTTATCTAAGTTGGTAGAGTGCCATTCTGCAGTCTCTGAGGTCCCATGTCCAATTCCCAGAACCTCAAAAATGGAAGAAGGACATGGCAATCCACTCCGGAGGCAATCCTGAAAGAATCAGCCATTGAAAACCCTATGAGGGTCGCTATCAGTTGGACACAACTCCATGGCAACAACAACCACCACCTAATAAGAAGCTAATTAGTACCAACTGATTAAGATACTCACTACAATTTAAGAACCTAGCCTTGTTGGGGTAGGTATGGTTAGGAAAATTGGTGAAGGAGGCAGATTTTAGAAGCTGTAATGGAAAAACCTCAGAGTGACTATAATTTACTTGAAGGATTGGCCTTCCATTGCTCAATTAAATGTAAGCAACACTGGTCTTTCTGTAGGTGATAAAGAACCACAAGTTACTTAGAACTAACTGATAGGACAATTTTAACAGACCACAAACTAAAAGATAAACTGATGACACATAAATGCAGTTAGTTATTTTTCCTTCCTATCTCAGGTATTTTCTGACTCCAAAGCCACACAAAATAATATTAATATAAAGCATAATTACATAATATTAATATTTTGAATAATACCTATTTGATTCTACTCCTGGTATTTGTAGAAACAAATTATGTTTTTTCTTATTTATAAATAGTTTGGTTAACTATAGGTTTATTTTACAGGTTTATTTGTTAACTGCAAAGTAAAAGCCAAGTAATAACTTCCACCTCAGAAGAATTCAGCAGCCCACTCCCAATACAATCAGCCATTGAAAACCCTATGCATAACAGAGAAGCACAGACATAGTGCCGAATGTGGCACAGTGATGGGGAGAGTGATTGGTTCTGTTGTATATAGGGTTGTTATGAACCTGACCCAAATCCATAGCACCTAACAATGGTTAGTCCAAAGAGGTGTGATTATTATTTCCAAAGCTACACAAAATAGTTCTTGGCCAGGTACACAGTTAAACTAAACTGTACTCCTTCCTAGCTGTAAAATAGAAGACCAACTGATAATAGATTCATTTAACTATGATTTGCCGGCTCAAAAGCCAAAAAGTTATCAGACAATAAATACCTGTCCCACAACAAACAATGTTTAATCAAAACACGGTTAATTACCTCCCCTCAACTGGCCAGGAAAGGCTGAGATTGAGTTTTGACCACACGAATCACATCACACTGGCTTGGCCAAAACTACACATATAACATAAAACTAGGGAGGACAAAAACTTGAGGCTGTCTACATTTCTGGGTGCACATGCCTTGTCTATCCAAAGTGTATGTCCTATTATTACCCTATTAAAATCTTTGTTAAAGCTATTTATCTGGGATCTGTCTCTTTCTCTGCCAGAAAGAGCATCTTAACTGTAGTTCACTCTACCACAGGACCAGACTCTCTTTGTAATGTTTTCAGTTCTCCAGTTATAGGCTTGCCTGCAGCTGTAGCCCTGTGGCATCCGATCCCGTCAGATCTCGGAAGCTAAGCAGGGTCGGGCCTGGTTAGTACCTGGATGGGAGACCACCTGGGAACACCAGAAGCTGTAGGCTTGGGAGAAGGACCTGGCAACCCCCTCCCCAAAAGCAATCTGCCATTGAAAACCCTATGAACAGCAGAGAATCACTGACAATAGTGTTTCCCCTGTTGTACAGAGAGGGTCGCTATGAGTCAGATACCGACTCGACAGCACCTAACAACAACAACACCAGTTATAGGCTTGCTTGCACTCTGATTTCTAACAGAGAAAGTAGTAACTTTTATTCTTATACTTCTTTTTCTCCATTCCCTGTCACCTGTACCCTAATGCTCAGGGCACTTTCGTTTTTCTAACTCTAATAAACTATCCTCAAATATCTCAAAGTTTCCATTTGAAATGTTTTTATATATGAGACAAAAAAAAACCATGAGGAGGCCCACTCAGTGCTCAGTAGCAGCTTGAAGTTTAAACCTATGCCACAAGACTTAAAATTTTTGATAGAAAGGCATTAAAAGACTTCTATTTAGCATACTTTATTTTATGTCAAAATGCTGGCATCAGAGACATAGCACCATGTGAAGGAGGCAAATGAAGATTGTTCTGGCTGTTATAGCAAAATAGCTTAGACTTTGGTATTTGTTGTTGTTGTTGTTGTTAGGTGCCGTCAAGTCGAGTCCGACTCATAGCGACCCTATGTACAGCAAGCAGATCGAAACACTTGCCAATTCTGTGCCAGGCAAACCATCTTATTTATGTTTAAGCCCATTGTTGCAGACACTGTGTCAATCCATCTGGTGGAGGGTTTTCCTCTTCTGCCTTGACCTGCCACTGTCCCAAACATGATGTCCTTATCCAGGGATTGATCTCTCCTGACTACATGTCCATAATATGTAAGACGCAGTCTGGCCATTCTTGGTTCCAAGGAGCACTCTGGTTGTACTTCTTCTAGGACAGATTTGTTGGTTCTTTTGGCAGTCCAAGGGATATTCAATAGATGTCTCCAGCACCACAATTCAAAAGCATCAATTCTTTTTCTGTCTCTCTTGTTCAATGTCCAGCTTTCACAACCATGTGATGCCACTGAAAATATCATGGCAAGAGTCAGACGCACCTTCATCTGCAATGTGACATCTTTGCTTCTAAATACTCTAAAGAGATCTTTTGCCACAGTTTTTCCTAGAGCAATGCATCTTTTGATTTCTTGACTGCTGCTTCCATGGGTGTTGATTATAGAGCCAAGCAAAGCAAAATCCTGGACAAATTCAATCTTTTCTCCATTTATTGTGAAGTTGCGTGCTGACCCAGGCGTAAGGACTTTTGTTTGGTTGATGTTTAGTCATAACCATAATGAAGGCTATGATCTTTGATCTTATGTTTTAAATCCTCTTCACTTTCAGCAAGCAGAGTGGTGTCATCTGCATAATGCAGGTTATTAATGAGTCTTCCTCAAAACTTGATGCCGCATTCTTCCTCATAAAGTCCACCTTTTCAGATTATTTGCTCACTGTATAAATTGAAGAGATAGGGGGAAAGTATACAGCGCTGGTGCACAACTTTCTCAACTTTAAACCACTCAGTGTTTCCTTGTTCTGTTTGAACAACTGGACCCTGGTTCATGTACAGAGTTCTCATGAGCACAATTAGGTGTTCTGGTATTCCCATTTTCCGAAGTGTTATTCATAATTTTTATGATCCACACAATCAAATGCTTTTGCATAGTCAATAAAACATAAATAGACATCTTTTTGATATTCTCTGCTTTTGGCTAATATCCACCTGACCTCAGCAATGATATCCCTGGTTCCCGGCACTCTTCTGAATCCTGCTTGATTTTCTGGTAATTCCCTGTCTATATACTGCTGCAGTCACTTCTGAATGATCTTTAGTATAATTTTGTTGTGTGCAATATTAATGATATTGTCCGAGAGATTGCACACTCAGTTCAATCCCCTTTTTGGGGAACAGGCACAAATATGGATCTCTTCCAGTCAGTTGGCCCAGTAGCTGTTTTCCATATCTGTTGGCATAAACATGTTAACACCTCCAGTGCTGCATCTGTTTGTTGAAACATCTCTATTGGTATCCCATCAATTCCTGGAGCCTTGTGTTTCACCAGTTCTTTCAAGGCAGCTTCCACTTTGTCCTTCAACACCATTGGTTCCTCTTCATATGCAACCTCTTGAAACGTTTGGTCATCTACCAATACTTTCTTGTATAGTGACTCTGTGTATTCTTCCCATCTTCTTTTGATGTTTCCTGCATCATTTAATATTTTCCCTGTAGAATCTTTCATTATTGCCACTCAAGGCTTGAATATTTTCTTCACTTCCTTAAGCTTGGGAAACACAGAGCATGTTCTTCCCTTTTGGTTTTCTACTTCCAGCTCCTTGCACATCTCATCATAATATTTGTTTTTGTCTTCTCGAGCTGCCTTCTGAAATCTTCTGTTTAGTTCCTTAAATTCATCATATCTTCCTTTTACTTTAGCTGCTCGACATTCAAGGGAGTTCTACTGTGTCTTTTGACATGTACTTTGCCCTTTCCTTTTTTCTTGTCTTTTTAACAACTTTTTGCTTCCTTCTTGAATGATATCTTTTATGTCATGCCACAACTCTTCTGGTCTCCTGTCATTTGTGTCTAATGCATTAAACCTATTTTTGAGGTGGTCTCTGAACTCAGGTGGGATATACTCAAGGTCATACCGTGGCTCTCGTATACTTGTTCTAATTTTCTTCAGCTTCAGGTTGAACTTGCATAGGAGAAGTTGATGATCTGATCCACAGTCAGCACCTGGTCTTGCTTTGACATTTTGTACAGAGCTTTTTCATCATCTCTTTCCACATATTTAGTCAATTTGATTCCTGTACGTTCCATCTGGTGAAGTCCATGTGTATATTCTCCATTTATGATGTTGAAAAAATGTATTTGTAATGAAAAGGTCATTGGTCTGACAAAATTCTATCTTGTAATCTCCAGTTTCGTTTCTGTCACCAAGACCATAGTTTCCAACTACTGAGCCTTCTTCTTTGTTTCCAACCTTTGCATTCCAGTCACCAGTGATTATCAGTATGTCTTGATTGCATGTTTGATCTATTTCAGACTGAAGAAGCTGATACATGTCTTCCCTTTCTTCATTTGTGGACTTAGTTGTGGGTGCATAAATTTGAATAATTGTCATATTAACTGGCCTTCCTTGTAGGCTTATGGATAGTATTCTATCACTGACAACATTGTATTTCATGACAGATCTCGAAATGTCTTTTTTGATTTTGAATGTAACCCCATCTCTCTTTAGTTTATCACTCCCAGCATAGTAGGCCATATGATTTTCTGACTCAAAATGGCCTATGCCAGTCCATTTTAGCTCATTGATGCCTAGAATGTCAATGTTTATGCACTCCATTTCTCTTCTATTGATTTCTAATTTTCCTAGTTTCATACTATGTATATTCCTTGTTCCAGTTATTAATGGATATTTACAGTTGTTTCTCCTCATTTTGAGTCATGCCACATCAGCAAATGGAGTTCCCTGGGGCTTTACTCCATTGCGGTCATCATGGTAGACTCTACTTTGAGGAGGCAACCTTTCCCCAGTGGTCTTTTGAGTGCTTTCCTACCTGAGGGGCTCATTTTCTGGCACTATATCTGACAGTGTTTCTTTGATATTCACAGTGTTTTCAATGGCTAGTTGTTTCGGGAGTCATTCGCCAGGTCCTACTCCCTAGTCTGTCTTAGTCTGGAGGCTCAGCTGAAAACCTGTCTACCATGGGTAACTTTGCTCATATATCAGGTACCAGTGGCATAACTCTCAGCCTCATTGCAACACACAAGCCCCCACAGTGTGGCAAACTGACAGACGTGTGGGGGTTGGCATTTGTAAGCAATACAAATTTACTTCTCACAGTTCTGGAGGCTGAGATGTCCAAGATCAAGGTGCCAGCACATTCAGTGACTGATAAAATCCTGCTCTCTGCTTCATAGATAGCACTTTCTTCCTCTGCCCTCGTATGTCAGAAGGGCCTGGCATCTTCCTTCAACCTCTTTTACAAAGGCACTAATTCCTTTCTCTCATGAGTAAATTAACCTCCCAAAGCCCTCTATCTCTCGATTCTATCACATTTGGTATTAGATTCCATCATATGAATCTTGAAAGAATACCAACATTCATACTGTACCAGTGAATCGTGTGTTTTTTAATATGAACATTGCCATTTTGATGTCTCTGTAATATTACAAGCTCAATATATTTGGCTTATCTATTGCCATTGTGAAATTGTGTTCTAGAGTTTTATCAGTCTTTCAGTTTTTTAAAAGATTAGAAACTCATCTTATTTGAATTTTATTGGTTGTGTCAAATTTACATAAGACCAATACATATGGAAACTAATTTTGAATAATACCTATTTGATTCTACGCCTGGTATTTGTAGAAAGAAATTATGCTTTTATTTCTTATTTATAAATAGTTTGATTAATTATAGGTTTATTTTAATATTGAAATGTAATACTTGTGTAAAACAAATTCATCTTTTAATTTGCTTAGATGTTCTTTGGTAAGAAATCTTGTCAGTTCTAAATGTTTGCTTATCACTATAATTTTATAAACCATCCTTTCAGGTTATTACAAAGTTGGTAAAAATGAGAAATTATCACACATGACTCTGACAGAACTGTGACAATTATCTAAGAGTGAACAGTCACTCGATGGAAATAGTACCACAATTAATGAAGTAATACTTCATGGCCAGTGTTAAATGGATTTTATCTTTAAATTGGGGATGCTAGCTGAATCCATGTTAATAAAATCCTTTGTTGTTGTGACAAAAGTAACTAATTCAGAGGAAAAATTTATTTTAGATCACAGTTTCAGAGGTTTTCAGTCCATGGTTGGTTATCTCCATACATTTAGGTCTAAGTAGAGGGACAGTATCATGGTGGCAGGAATGTGTAGAGACGGAGGCTGTTCACCTTGTGGCAGCCAGGAAGTAAAAAGAGAGGAAGAGATTGGAGCTAAAGCACAGTCCCACAAGAACTTGCTGCCAATGACTATTCCTCCAGCTAAAACCTCCTCCTAAAACCACTACGTACCAGAATAGTGCCACAAGCTGGGGACCATGCTTTCAACACGAGAGCCTTTGGGGGACATTTCATATTCAAACAATAATAGTCATTCAATTGGTTGAATATTAAGATGAATTACATGAGCTGGTCAACATTCTTTTGTTGTCTTGCCAACTCAGATACATGAGAAGCCATATTAATAGTCACCAATTGTGTTGTTAGCTTTTCAATTTGAGAACTGAATATACTTTATTTTCATTTATTTGTTTATTTATTTTTTCTGGTACTGGGGTTTAAACCCACGCTTGCTGGGGCTGGGGCTGGGGCCTCATGCTTCCATGCTTTGCAAATGCTGGACCACTGAGCTGCACCCCAGACCATTTTTTTTTTTTTTTACTTTTTTTGAGACAGGGTCTCACTAAGTTACACAGACTGCCTTTGGTCTTGAACTTGTGATCCTCCTGCCTCCGCCTCTCCATCTGCTGGAATTACAGGCGTGTGCCACTGTGCCCGGCTCTCAGTATCTATTTTTTAGCTGCCCACAGTCATCATCTCTCTTTTTTGTTTTGTTTGTGGTTCTTGGGGGATGAATCCAGAGGCTCATGTATAGCTTGCAAGTGCCCCACCCCTGGACTGTACTCACAGCCCATTTCTTTCTGTTTTTTCTTTCTTTCTTTTTTTATTTTTATTTTTATTTTTATTTTTATCTATCTATCTATCTATCTATCTATCTATCTATCTATCTATTCACTTATTTATTTATTTATTGAGTCAGGGTCTTGGAAAACTACACCACTGTCTTTGTCATTGAACACTCAATCTTCCTTCCTCAGCCTCCTGAGTTGCTGAGTTGCTAGGATTAAAGGTGTGTGCCAGCACATCCAGCTTATTGTTTCCTTTCTATATCTTCTCATATTCCTTCTGCTGATCCTCTGTCAACTTACTTTGTCACTTAGCGTTTTTATTTATATGTCCCCCTCATATTCTTGGTATATTTTCTCTCAGTCTCTGGTCTACAACCAAGGATTTTGTCTTCTTAAACTTCCTAAATCCAATGTGCCCATATGGTACTTTAAATTGTGTGAAGTTCCTTTATTTTATTGTACAAAATTTATGTGACCCAAAATGTTGAGTAAATAGTAAACAGATGAACAAAAGAAGGAATATCTTCTATAAATGTAGTATTATAAACCATAAAGAAGAATGAAGTACCAGTACATACTATGGTACAGGTGAAATTTGAAAATGTGATAAATAAAAGAAATCAGAAATAAAAGATCATATATTACATGATTCTGTTTATGTTAGATAATAGGTACCTAGAGCTGGTAGATGAGGGCATTAGGCAGTCATGCCTAAGGATTTAGACTTTTGGGGAAGAGAAATGAAAATGTTGTAAAACTGATTGTGGTGATAGATGCATAACTCTGTATATGCACTTTCAGTCATTAAATTTCTCAATTTAAATTGATAACTTGTATGGTAGATGAATTATATTACAGTAAAGCTGTTATAAAAAGTATCTACTAATTTATAGATGTATTTAATTTTCTCATAACTTTTCCCAACCTTAACCTATTCCATAAAATTTCTGGATCTTTCATCACAGATCATCTTTGATGTAAAGCAAACAAATGATTAAATTTATGTTGACTAAAATATGAATAACTTATATACTGTCCTTAAACATTTTTAGATATTTGTAAAGAAGATTTTTGGAACTGAGTTTCAAGACTTTAAAACATTAAATTTCAGAGACTATGGGTAAAATCATTTTCAATTAAAGTTTTTCCTATACTAAAATCTCTTGGTTCTTTTCCCAATGTAATGTCTATATTTTTCTACCTCATTTTATTCTAACATCAGCATTTAGGGACCTGATGTAGAAAATGGTCTATTTGAAATGTAAAATTCATTTTTGGTAGACAATTGTGACTTCATGGTGTACTTTTAAAAGCAAAGCTGAATTCAGAACATCCACTTACACAAAAGAATGCTGGTATCTATCTCTTCTATTGGCTATTAAAGGATTATAGGGAAATGAAACTTACATTCTGAATGTTCAATAATTTTACTTGTGAAACAACTGACAATAGATTAACAGGAAAAATCACACAAATTTTATTAATGTGCAGAAACACATAAGCCATATACAAAATATGAGACTCAAACACTGCAATAACAGTTGAAATGTATGTACCATCTTCACAGAGAGGGAAATGGCATTCAGGAAATTTTAGAAGGGTAGTAAAATATTTTAGGGCACATTGATGTGGCCAGGATAACAGATGATGGCCTGGGACAAAATTCCTATGGGTTCTGGATGTTATGTTTGATTTTCAGTCTTCCTGAGTTTAACCTTTTCTGGTAAATGAAATTTCTGCAAGTTGCATTTTGTCAGGTAGATAAAGGAAATTTTCCAAAGGCCTCTGTGTGCACTGTGAGGGTAACAAACAAAGGAAGTTCAGAGAGACCTTGTATCTGAGGCAGCATCTAAGTCTTTTCAGCATATCAAAGCACCAATTTTTAGGGAATCATTTGCTTTCTTTCTTATTCTTTACTATTTTCCCTAATGTTGTTGTTGTTGTTGTTAGGTGCCCTCAAGTTGGTGTCCAACTCATAGAGACCCTACATACAATAGGCGAAACATTACTGTTAGTGGTTCTCTGTTGTTCATAGGGTTTTCAATGGCAGATTGATTTTGGGGAGTGGGTTGCTGGATCCATCTCCTAAAGCTGCAGCACCTGGTGTTCCCAGGCGGTCTCCCATCCAAGTACTAACCAGGGCTGAACCTGCTTAATTTCTGAGATCTGAGGGGATTGGATGTCATAGGGCTATGGCTGCAGTCGTTTATCCCTAATTTTTGTTGTTAGGTGCCGTCGAGTCGGTATCTGACTCATAGTGACCCTCATAGGGTTTTCAATGGCTGATTGTTTTGGGATTGCCTTGGGAGTGGATTGCCAGGCCCTTCACTCACCACTTTTGTGGTGCTGGGAATTGAACTCCGGCCCTCAGAGACTGCAATGCAGCGCTCTACCAACTGAGCCAAATCCCAGCCCTTTTCCCTAATACTAGGGAGTTAAACTTCACACATGCTAGGCAAAGGCTCTAACACTGAACAACACCAAAAGCACTTTTTTAATTTTTTCATTTTGATACAGTGTCTTGCTAATTGCACAGGCTTCCACTCTTCTTATACGCACAATACTCCTGGATCAGTCTTTTAAGTAGCTGGGATTACTGGTGTGCACAACACACAGCAGTGAGGTATCACTTTCTGAGGCTCCACATGACCTTCTTTTCTTGGTACTGGGAAGTTGGAGCCAAATCCCCTTGCATATTCTGCAAGTGCTGTACCACTGAGCTGTACCCCCAGCCCATTTTCCATTTCTTTTATCTTGAGACAGAGTCTTGCTAAATTATACATGCTGCTTCTAGCATGGAACTTGTGATCCTCCTCCCTCTGCTTCCCAAATTACTAGGATTACAGGTGTGAGCTATTGTGCCCAGTATTTGCAGTACTGGAGATTGAGTCCAGGGTCTCACCCATGGTAGGCAAGCACTCTACCACTGAGCCACATATTCAATGCCCTCCCCATTATGTTTGACAGTAAGAACCTCTTCGTGGGAAAAGGTGAATCTCAGTAGGATGATTTCATAAAGGTGAGGTTTGCACATATACATGCTGTTGTTGGGTGCCTTTAAATTGGGTCCAACTCATAGCACCCCTCATAGGGTTTTCAAGGGCTCATTGTTTCACAATTGTTTGGGGAGTGGACTGCCATATTCTATTCCCATTTTTGCAGTGCTATAATAAAATTATTTTAATTCATGATTATTATTCATTATTTTTTCTTCAAAAATATAGTAAAATAATGATCAGCTTATTATTAAATGGCCTAAAGTAATATTCTTTTAATATAATTTTGCTGCAATACTAAACCATTCTGTTTCATAGGTTTCAGCAAAAGCAGCATGAATCATACTGTTAAAATAATGGGGGAAGATTTTTAAAATTCTAACTTCAAAGGTGATTTTCTAAAGAGATTCTCATTATTAACATGAGAAACAATCCAATAAAAAGAATGATGATGTGTAAGTTTTTGATTAAGAAAAGATCTTATGTTAACTTGAAATTGGAAAAAAAGTACCTGAAAAAGTATACCTTCTTATTTGACTAAAAACACTGAAATTTTTTATCCTTGGATGGATATGATATATTCAAATATATAGATTGGAAAAGTCTAATGCACTATTTCTATGTTAACTACACTGCTTTCCACAGTAATTTTTCCCCTGATCTGAATATAATGTTAAATATAATGTTGCTAAATTTAGGGGGGGGATTAGTTACTTGTCACCATAGATAATTATATGTCTGAGTTTGTTCAGGAAAATATGGTCAATTAAATATTAATTAAATAACAGGGCATATTCTAAATTTAGGTAAAAAATGGTATAAGAAATGTCAAGAAGCAAAACTCAAGAAGTCTGCATGTGAATATCTACTAAGAAAGTTAGTTTAATGAACCAAATTGTATTCGCAAAAGCTCACCAGCACCATAATATAATTCTTATGCCTCTGAAAATTCTCACCAACTCTCTCAGTCAACACAGGCACCAAAAAAAAAAAAAGAAAAGAAAGAAAGAAAGAAAGAAAGAAAAGAAAAGAAAAACACTCACCAAGAACTCTGAGAAGCTGCTGTAAACCTCAAGGCTGCTCATGTACATGGTTTCCATGATCCTCCAAAAGGAATTTGTTCTTGTTAGGTGCCCTCGAGTCAGTATCAGACTCATAGTGACCCTCATAGGGTTTTCCATAACTAACTCTTTCAGGATTGTCTTGGGAGTAGATTGCCAGGCCCTTCTCCCATTTTGGGGGTGCTGGGTATTGAACTCGGGACCTCAGAGACTGCAGCGCAGGGCTCTACCAACTGAGCTAAATCCCAGCCTCCAAAAGGAATAGTCTTTCTTAACTTCTACATTCCAAATCTCTTAGTAGTTCTCATCCTGCAGATTCCTGATACTTATTAACTAACCATAACTAAGCAAAGAAGAGGATTAATGAAACTTAGTTATTGGTTGGTTTAGTAGTTAACAATTTATTTTCCACCATAGTAATAATGAGATAGAAAAAACAGATGGAGCTGGGCACGGTGTCACATGCCTGTAATCCCAGTGGCTCGGGAGGTGGAAGCAGGAGGATCACAAGTTTGAGAGCACAGGCAGTCTGCATAACTTAGCGAGACCCTGTCTCAAAAAAAAAAAAAAAGTAAAAAATAAAAAATGGGCTGGGGGCACAGCTCAGTGGTCCAGCACTTGCAAAGCATGCAGACGGGAGGCCCTGAGTTCAACCCCCAGTACTGCAAAAGAGAGAGAGAGAGAGAGAGAGAGAGAGAGAGAGAGAGAGAGAGAGAGAGAGAGAGAGAGAGGTCCATTGGGAAAGAAATAACTTGTTTTCATTCACAGATGATTTCCTGTCCTATCATCAAATCTTCTTGTCCTACTCTCAAGACTTCCTATTTGTCTTAGTACCATATAATCAAATACCTCCAAAAAGTTCTTTTAAAA
>VMDO01035111.1:0-16377 GCA_007922755.1 Pedetes capensis | reverse complement strand
ATAGCAATTATTATCACAGGAAGTTATGTTTAACTACACAGGTAAACGTGAAAAATTTTGCTAAAGTTCACTAAGAAGTGCCACTCCACATTATGATCCAGTCAGAGCCAAGTTTATGACTTTGGAACATGGTAGTAAGTGGACAACTCAAATTCTGATAAGTTGATTATTGTCATTAACCCTCTTCCTTAAATAATTTCCAAAATCTTATAGGCCATATGAAGTTGAACTTATTGAAGGGCTGAAAGTATCAAGTGTACGCTAATACTTCCTTGGCAGATAGTAGACTGAGGAACTAACTACATCAATAAGGATACATTCAATTTTAGTTAACATCCATCAAATCAAAAACCTTCAGGTTACTAAAAAACCTGGAGAATGGAAAGTAATAGATATGTAATACATTTATCAGACAAATAGGCATACATTTAATTTTTTAATTATATGAAATCTAGTCAACAACAAATAATAAGTCTTTCAACAAGCATTAACTGGACATCATTATGTGCTCTGCTCTCTGTTGTATGTTTGGATCATTCTGGTGAACAAAACATATCACACCCTTAAAAAACTCATAACTTTGTGGAAATACTAAGAACTGAAATGTTTGATTTAAGTCTGTTTTAGGCATATGGATGGTAATCAACCACACTTTTCAGAGAGAGAGAGAGAGAGAGAGAGAGAGAGAGAATCTTTGTAGGGCACTGTACTTGGGAATTACAGTGAGAATAGTACAGGTAGATATAGTACATAGTCCCCAAAGAGGATGCAACAAAAACTCCAAATTATTAAATAGTTGAGACAAAGTAAAGATTAAGCTGAACTCTTCTAAATGGGATTGATTTAGTTCTTGTGACTTCTAGTTGAGTATCAGGAATATTTTCCTATTCTTGCATAATTGAATGGTCTTTTCATGTTTACTAGTTTTTTTTTAAACTATCTGTAAGTTTGATCCAAAATTATACCTTTATTATACTATAGTAAAGCCAAAATTGCTAATAATTTGGATGATAATTATAATCATTAAATCTTTCATTTCTTTTCATTTTAGTCTTTCCTTGATCTTACTGATCCTCCTAATTGTATTTGATATGTTCTCATGGCTCACATGCCACGACCATAACATTTTACCTGTCTGCATCTCCTACAGGTTTATTTATTCATTCATTCATTCATCTTGGTGACTCTTTTGTTTGTTTGTTTTTTCCTTTGGTACTAGAGGTTGGATCCAGGGTCTTCACACATGTTTTACAAGCACTTTAACATGGGGTTGCACTTCCAGCCCATTTATTACTTTTTATTTTGATGTGGAATCTAAGTTACACATGTTGCCTTTGGCCTTGAACTTGGAATCCTCCTGCCTCATCCTTCTGAATGGTTCAGATTCCAGGTGTGCCCCATAATGCCTGGGTTGGTAACTCTTTTTCTCATCCTTTCTTTGAACTCTGAATGTCAGGGATGTAAGACTTTCCATGTTCGGTCCTAAATATTCTTCCTTGAGTGACCTGATTCAGCTCATTGTTTGCAGTGTCATTGGTTTATCAATGACTATGGCCCTGATCTCTTCTTAAGTTCAAATTTCTGTAGTAATTGGTATTTTTGATATTGTTCTCTCATTAAACAGAAAACTATCCATTATTTTGATACTTATTTTCAGAATCTGGCTGTTAATTTTTTCCCTAAATTTATTTTTCTTCAAAAATTCAAGCACTTATAATGAAAATTGTAAAATAAGAATTCATAGATTCAATAATTGCCAATATTTTGTCATATTTGTTTTGTCTCAGTTGTTTCTGCTGACTTATTTGAAACTAAGTTATAGAAAGCAGGATAAGTGACCTTTAGATTTTTCATTGTGCACCTTCTAAGAAAAAGAATACCTTGCTATATATGCACATATTTTTCACACCCTGGAACATTTTAAAATAGTTATACAATATATAGAAATATCCAATACATTATTACATTTTAGCAACTATTTTCTCCAATGTGTCTACAGTGTTCATTTCTCCTGATTAAGTATTTATTCAATCTCCATAGTTGAAAGTTTTGTATTTTCTTCATAGTCTCTTAATCTAGAACATTTCCATTCTTTTTATATTTTATTACACTGACATTTAAGGAATCTAGGACAATCATTTTGCACAACATTACATCATCTGAATTTGTCTGGATTTATAACTTTCCTTAATTGAGTTTTTGGGATCCATGCTTTATGCCTAATGTTTCAAGCTTCATTTTAATCAGAAAGTTCATAATACGGGGATGTCCTATTAAGAGTGATTCTAATTATGATCATTTGATTACATAGTAACCGTTAAACCTCCTTTACAGAATTCTTTCACTTTGTGATTAGTGAATTATTTATGTAGTAATACTTTGACACCTGATGAATATCTTGTTTTTCACTTATTGTATTTTATGAGTCATCGTGCTCCCTGCTTGGACCAATTTCCACTTTGAGGAATTTGAAATAGTGGCCTTATGATTATATCAGGACAAGAAAGTGAACTAAGCCAACTACAGTGTTTCCCTTTCACCTCCTCGTAGATATAATCATTCCATATTGTTCATCATTTTCTAATAAGAATTACTCACAGTTTAACATACTATAGACAATTGTGACACAACTTCTTTAGAAATCATTTTTCTGGAATAAATCTTGTGATTCTCACTCAGAGCCATTTAAGGGCTTTGAATTTGTAATATATCTTGTGCTTTTAAACATGCATATCAAAATTTGTTGCCTAAAAGGGTTTATGTGGAGACAATGTAATGAAAATTGCTAACGAAGTTTAATGTAAGCATATATCTGCAGCTCTGTATTTTTATCACACCTCAGAAAAATATACATGATTTGGGATCTTCAGAAGTAATTTTTCACCATTCTTCCACTGTCTCTTATTTTCCACTAATACACAGAACACTGGTGGGTGTTAGCTGAAGTGAAGATAATTTTGTGGAGGACTGTGCCTTTAACTGTGAATTTGGCAAATTCATTGGTGAAGTAAACTGTATCAGACATTTAAAATATTGATTCCTGCCCCTATAATAGGACACTAAATCAAAATTTCTTAAATAGCAGCCATAAATCTGTATTTTGTTTCTCAGTTTTGAAAACCATGGACTTAATTATCAAGTACTTGTAAACTATATAGAATATATTTTAGCAAATGTATACGACATCAGCTAGAATTTGTAAGACCAGGACACCGATTATATTTATCCTTATATACATTCTAGTCATCAAGTACAGCCACTCAATATATTGTCAAGGGTTTGGAAATGTGTTTGTGGGATTTATATTTTTATTTATATGCCATTTCTCTGTAATTTGATTCTTAGCCAATTCAAATGCACAAATTATGTCATACTTATATTTGTCTCAGATACATAGCATATATATTAAATTATTAATGACTAGTATGACATACTATTGCACAACTTTGCATTTCCTGTAGTAATGTTTCATTTAATGGATAGATATTGAAAAACTAAGTTGAGAAATTTGATTTCTCTCAATAGAAACATAAATGCCACTTTGGGAATAAAGTTTCTCAGCTACACATAAATGCTTTTGAAACTTTGACATTTCATCTCCTGTAAACTTTTCGCAAATTCTTGACCTGATCTTATAGATTGTTTTGTAGCAATTGTTCTTAGTGACAGTTCGTTCCGTAGTCTTGTGTGCTCCTAAAACTTTGATTGCATGTCAAGAATTTCAAACTGAAGAAACTCTCCCACACCCAAGATGATGTCCCTGAATCTAACACAATAAAATCCATCAGCAAGCACTCCCATCATGACTGACAAAATTGATTGTCCATCAACACCATCATGACCATCATGGAACTCATCAGAAATAGAATCAACAGGCAGGCCAGCATCCGTTATTGTAGGAATTTCAATGGATGTTTGCTTTATTTTTTTAACCTATTTATTTGAATTCCTGTTAGTTTTCTCCTCACTCTGTATTTTCCCTAATGTATATCTGAGAAAAACTCTGCATTGTATTCCTACTGACTTTGTCATGTTGGGTAGGAAAAGGTATTTAATGTATAAGATCGATTAAAATAATTAGGACCATTATCTATCTATCTATCTATCTATCTATCTATCTATCTGTCTGTCTATCTATGATTAACATCTTCTGTATATGCCTGAATACCACTTTGGTTCTTTCTTTAGTGGTTTAGAGAAGGAAATTTTCAAAATACAATCTCTGTTTCTTTTGATTTTGTTTTTGAGATTTAGATAACAATATTAGCATTCATCTCAATTTTATTCATATGCAATAATTGTAAAATGAAGCTAATTTTAAAGTGATGCATTTTATTTTTTCAGTATAATTTATCAACAACACTTTCAATGGCTACTTAGTTTGATTACTATCCACTTACATGATACCCCTACTCTTATACTTATCCTACATCAAAATAGAGTCACACGTTAAATTTATTATTTCACTTGCATTTCACTTTGTAGACAAAGGCATCTCCTCCCTGTATGCTATTCTCAAGGAATATTTCTTGTCCAATCATTTTGTTTCTGCAGGAATGAAATCTTTAGCTTCAAGGTAGTAATCAAAATATATTCACTTGCACTTATCTTCTTTCTTTTGAAGCAGGCCTTGATGCTGCTGATTTTTTATTTTTTTTTTTACTTAAGAGTCAGCACATTAATGGGAATTGGCACATTGTTCATGAGAATTATGACAATTATTTCATAGAAGATACATAAAACAAGTTTCAAGTGTATTACCTATATGGTGGCCTTTATGAACATATTTTAAATTCATACTGCTATATACATTTTATTGTCTATGAGAGCAAAGTTTCAAAGATAACAGCACTGTGAGTCAACTTATTAAGTAATGTGACCCCATAGAGACATAATAGAAGTCCCATATTTTAGAGTAATACTTCCTATAGTGTCATTAACTGATCATGTGATAGTTGGTTGGGCAAAGAACTAAACCCCTTTGTGCCCATTTATCACACCCAAGAAAACCCTGTGTTAACACACAGAGTAACAGCTAATGTTGAATTGAGATGTTCTTTTATGTTTTGTATGCCCTGTGTCTCTTACTAAAGGAGCAAGACAAATGTCAGTTTGAGGGTTTTTACTGCTCCAGGCAATTTGAAAAATACCTCCTCATTCCAGCAAGTAATCATTCACATAATAAACAGCCACAAAACACTTTACTCCTCTAATATTTTGCTGCCCTGGGCAACCAGTTGTTCTACCTATATGATGCAGCCCATCAGAATTATTGTACATGTGCAGTTATAGCATCTTAATGTAATAGTAATAAAGACACCTAATATATTCTGACTCACAGCCTTGAAGAATTGCCAAGTGCAGGCTAAGATTTTCATTATTTGAATTTTAACTATAAGGCTATTAAAAGTGGCTTCATAAAGGAAATGGACTGTAGTGTTCAGAATAGCTATTTGAAGTATAATGCAATCTTTCAGAATTTTCTGATAGTTTTTAGTATTAATAAAAGGATAATAATTAGTTTTTTATCCTTTATTAACTCAAATGATTATTTAGTTATTTGCTTATTCTGAATTTACGGTAATAATTATTTGCTAACATTGAAAATTCTACCTATAGTTCCCTGAAATATGAATAATATTTTGAATCATAAAGAGTGAAAAACTAAAGTCATAATCCACAAATTTAAATCCTTTATATTTCTATTCTATATTATAATATTTGCCAATTTACATAATATATTTTTCAGGTTACTCTCATTAGATTATAAGTGCTTTCAGGTCATGGTCTTGCCTTATATCACATATACCTCAGTTCTATAAAATATGCAGTTATTAATCGAAGCTGGTAGTCATGATTACTTTGGTGACAGATTGCTGAATTTACAACTATATCACATCATCGAAATATTATCCAAGGCCCCCATTTATCACTAAGCCTTCTTGTGCTTGAAAAACTGGATATTTCATTGGGGAAATATAATCCTTAAGATTGCATTATATTAATGACTATTAGAGACAGTTACAGCAACAATCTGCCAAAGTGATGAGAAAAAAAATGTTTCTTGAGTCTTTTGTTAATCACAGTGAGAAAGATCGATGAAAAAACTCATTGCCTGATAAGTATCAGAGATGTCATGGAAATAAAAGTAGATTCTTAGAAGACAACAATTTCTGGGTAAAAGCTGAAATTATGACTACCGTTGCCCACTCCAAATATGATGTCATTGCAGAAATTATTTTTTTCTGCTGTTGATTGTGTATAAAATAAGTAATTGTAGCACATCCATCAGTTACACTCAAATATCTGATTTTGAAATGCTTATAAGAGAATAAGCAGACTTGAATGCTATTATCTTATCTGACTTTAATAAATTTATCATAGTTCAGATTTCTCAGAATTTATGGAGACATCCATCACCTATCTTCAATTTTTTTGATCTTCAAATTGGGATTTCTAAAATGTTAAATTACAAAGTAATTTTCATTACCCCCAAAACTATGCAGGAAATCTACTACTCAGTTTCTTTACTTTTTTAAAATGAGGAAATACCAAAAGAGGAAAAAAAAATGTTCTTTGAATGTGGAAGCACTCTCACATTAGCTGCTAAATGTCAGGAAAACTGAAAAACAATTTTATATAGTAGTTGTATAAGTAAATGTAAGAAAGACCTAGAGTACATTCATATCTAAAAGCAGGGATTAAATGTCTAGAAAATTACCCTCACCCTTATTCAGAAGACAACTTGATTTATTATATATATTCAATATCCATACCTTCTTATTTAATGCAAATATATTTTCATTCATGAGAGAATGACTCAATGAAATATGTAATCATATTTACTCTGCATTGTATAAACTCATTTTAATTCAAATTGTAGTATTAGCGAGGAAATTATGAGAGCATGACTTTAAGGAATATTTGCTGCCAGAAGATTTTTAAATAAAACATTAGGCAACATATTGTTGTAAAAGTATGCACACAAACAAACATGTGGTAAGAAAATATTTCCAAGAATCTTCAGTAACTATATATTTCTTACTGTTAGTACACTGAATATGGATTGGCATGAGGGGTAGGTGTCCACATCACATAAGTGTCATGAGTTATCTTTGAATTTGCACAATATAGAACAGAAAATGCTCACATACACAAAGACAGTAAAGGACTGTATAATCTCTAGTGGACTTTCTAATTTCTCATCCCAATAATGACACATGAGATGTATTATATACCAACTGTCAAAGCTAGTGTCATGGCCTCTTATAATCAGAAATGCTCAGGAGTAGGATAGGAAGTGGTGTGTTCAGTTTGAATTGCTACTTCTGTCAAAATAACTACATAAAGAGAAAAAATCTGTAGGGAAATCAAAATATTAACAGCAAGTAACTGTTCATGACTATACTACATACAACTTTTATGTATTCATTCTTTAAACTTTTTAGTATTATTAAAATTTTTAACCCAAGTATCTGCAAATTAACAAGTCTATAATGTTTATTTTAATAATAAAATAAAGTATGAATATATTTCACACAGGAAAGTTTGTTTATCTAAATGAGGTATTAGAATGGGCTAAAGTTACAAATGTCTATTCATACAGTTCTGTATCTGTATGTGTATTTCAGTATGGTTTTGGATAGATAATATTCATGTACAAATACACAAAGCAGAAACTGAATATAGAGAGATCCTAGCTCACAAGTGCTCCCCTTACAATTTATTCAATTTTCAGATAGGTTTATTGGGGTTCTAAAGGTACTTTTGCCTTGTGATATTGTCTACTTTAATTGGTTTACTGGGCCATAAAGCTAGTATAGTTTGAGAAGTCTCTCATATTAAACAGTTTCAGACAGTTTGGGTAATGTAAAGAAACTGGAGTGACTAGTAAGGGAAATGTTATAAAAAGAGTTGAAATCAGGACTCCTAAATAGTATGTCTAGTTTGTGAACATGCAATGAATTGGGAATGAATTGGGTTTGATGTAACATGTAAACAGTTAATAGCTAAATATTCTCTACTTTAAATAAACACATACATGGTGCATTCTAACAATTGTACAACTAGTAGGTCATCTAATCTTCACAGAAACTCCATGATATTAGTGCAGGCTCATAGTACCTATATATGAGATAGAAAGATAACTGAAAAGTGACAAAGATTACAGAGGTAGTAAGTAGGAAAACTAAGATTTAAAGTCTAGCAGTCATTCTACATGATATTTTAACAATGAAACTCTGCTGCTGAATCCTAGACCGTGAAAACTAGGTGTGCAAGAAAGAACCATGTAGATAAATGATACCTGTGTAGTATATAAGTACAACAAAGGAAAAGTTAATACAGAAAATATTTGGAATTGAGAATGTAAGGAGAGGCCACCCATTTTAAAAAATGAAGGTTTAATACCTTTCATTAATGATAGAAATTTCAAAAACAAAGAAACGAAACTTCAGGAAGAATTTTAAGTGGAGAGAAAACATGTGAAGCAATCTCCTAGGAATAAATATTGTTGGTAAAGCCTTTGTATACTCAGAGGAAGAAATATTACTTGAATAGAAATTTTTCTATAAGTGATATGCAATCAAAAAGAATATGAAATATAACATGGATGAAATTTGAAGACATTATGGTAAATGAAATGAGTCTGATACATAAGGACAAATATTGTATGATGCAGTTTATCTGGTCAACGTAGAAAACTCAAAGTAATAGAGAGTAAAATGGTAGTTGTTTAGAAAAAGAAAGGAAAGTTTTCACGTCATTGTGTTTGAACCAGCCTGATGATCTTCTAGTCCTAAGGTAACTGATTAATAACCCTAATTTTATCATCAAAAAATCCATTTTGACATGTGTACCTAATAAGGGATTGTCACAGCAATGTATTTAAAGTAGTAGAACTAGGGAGGAAAAGTTTTGGTGTGGGAATGGGAATTTAAATTCTGATTTCAACTTGTTAAGGGCAAGAGAAAAGAGAGTACTGATAAGTAACCCTCAGACTTTAATAAGCAATTTGTACACTATAAACCAATCATGAATATTCATGGGTCTCAGAGTACAGTAAAAATGGAGGGACATCTAGAATATATCAAAATACTTAAATAAATATATGGAACCTACACACTTAAATAAAAACATTCCATTACCTAACCTTCATAAAAACAAACAAAAAACAAACAAAAACACTTAAAACAATCCGAGGACCTGGTTCAAATATAGAGTTCAGGGATGTATGAGGAAACAAACAGAACTAGGCTCCATCACCCTCCTCCCTTTTTCATTTCATTACAGGGTCTCATATCATGAAGTATGTTATAGGCATTTATTGATGACCCACACCATCCATGCAATCTGCATCCATATTCACTGAAAATATCACCCAGATTATACATTATGACAGCATGGCTTATATTGAACAAAGAACAGACAATGGAAGAGGCCTACACTGCCCCTATAAATGATATGGGGATCATGTTTACTAAAATATGGCCTAGAAGTAGAGGCATCAACTTTAGGTGAAAATACCATCTTGTCCCCCAGTTCATATGTCCCTATTGCCCAATAATAAAGGTAATATTGTATCAATACAGCTTTATGAAGTTTCAGCATCCCTGTTGAATAGACAAATAGAATGTCTGAACATAAAATAATATTGCTGAGAGTCACTTGAACAGTAAATAACAGAAGCACAATTTAAATCCAAGTCTGATTTTATTTAAAACATTTTAAAATATAATTTTATACTGTAGGAACAGAAAATTAACAAGAAGATAAATGTATGATAGGTTAAAAACTATTAATTAAAATAGAGATGCAAATTTCATGAACCTAAAATTGTTTTCTGCATATAGATGTTATATGCAACAGGAGAATTGCATATACTATTGACAAAAATTAAAATAATGGCCCATGTAAAAACAAATAGTCTTTAAGAATCAGCTAAACCAGAAAATTACAAAGAAAAAGAAATATTAAGTAGTCTGGGGCAATGGTGAACACCTGTAATCCCAGAGACTAGGGAGACAGAGTAAGGAGGATCACAAGTTTAAGACCAGAGGCAGTCTGAATAATTTAGGGAGAACCTGTCTCAAAAAGTAAAAAAAAAAAATGGGCTGAAAGTATAGCACTTGCAAAACATGCAAGTGCGAGGCCCTGGGTTCAACCCCCAGTACTGTAAAAAATAAAAATAAAAATAAATAAAAATAAAAAAACCAATATACTTATTTTTCACAGAATATCAGTACTCATTTAAAAAAAAAGTTACTTTCAAAAGCATGACTGATTCTGATAATGGATGGTTCTCAGACATGTATAATCAACCAGTAGTTCAGTTACCGTAGGCTTTTTCTCAAAGGAATATACATGTAAATCTCACTTTTATTTCCAATTTTGGTTGAAATAATTAGATAATAAAGAAAAAATGAGGCAGACATAGTTATAAGAAAGAATTTGAAAGTATGATGCCTGACTATGATGCTCTATTTTAATAACCCAAAGTATTTTTGCTCACTATTACTTAGCCTGTAGCCATACCACTCTGGCATCTGATCCAGTCAGATCTCAGAAGCTAAGCAGGGTCAGGCCAGATTAATACTTGAACGGGAGACCTCCTGGGAACACCAGGTGCTATAGGCTTGGAAGAAGGGTCTTTCAGCTCACTCCAGAAAAACTATCAGTCATTGATAAACCTACGAATAGCAAAGATGCACTGTTATAATGCCAGACATGGCACTGTGTCAGGGAGAGTTTCTTTTGTTGTACATAGTGTCCCTATGGGCTGGGATTTAGCTCAGTTGGTAGAGTGCTGCGCTGCAGTCTCTGAGGACCAGAGTTCAATTCCCAGCACTGCAAAAGTGGGAGAAGGGCCTGGCAATCCATTCCCAAGGCAATCCCGAAACAGTCAGTCATTGAAAACCCTATTAGGGTCGCTATGAGTTGGATACCGACTGGATGGCACCTAACGACAACAACAACAACAGTGTCCCTATGAGTCACAACCAATATGATGGCACCTAACAATAACAATGCAAGCAAAATTTTGCTAAAGATCATTCAAAAGTGATTGTAGCATTATAGGGATGGGCAACTGCCAGAAAATCAAGGCATTCAGAAGAGGGCTTGGAATAAGGGACATCATTGCTCATGTCAGATGGATGTTAGCTGAAAGCAGAGAATACCAAAAAGATATCTACCTATGTTTTATTGACTATGCAAAGGCATTTCACTGTGTTGATTATACCAAATTAGGGAAAACATTACACTGAATGAGAATACCAGAGCACTTAGTTGTACTCATGAGGAACCTACATGGACCATGAGATAGTTGTTTGAACAGAAAAAGGAAACACTGGTTTAAAGTCAAGATAGGTGTGTATCGGGGCTGTATCCTTTCACTACACCTCTTCAATCTGCATGTTGAGCAAATAATTGGAGAAGTTAGCCTTTATAAAAAAGAATATGACATCATGACTGGAAGAAGAATCATTAATAACCTGTGTTATCAGATAACACAACTATCCTTGCTGAAAGTGAAGAGGATTTGAAACATTTTCTGATGAAGATCAAATAGCACAGCCTTCAGTATGGATTGTGCCTCAACATCAGCAAAACAAATATCCTTACAACTGGTTCAGTAAGCAACTTTATGATAAATGGAGAAAACGTTGAGGTTGTCTAAGATTTTGCTTTATTTGGTTCTACAATGAACACTACTGTAAGTAGCTATCAAGAAATCAAAAGACACATTGCTTTGGGAAAATCTGTGGCAAAAGATCTCTTTAAAGTGTTGAAAAGTAAAGATAACACATTGAAGACAAAGGACCTGACTTATGCCATGGTATTTTCAGTCACATCATATGGTTGACATTCAATAAGGGAGACAGGAGAAGAATTGATGTTTTTGAATTATGCTTCTGGAGATGAGTTGAATATACTGTGTACTACAAAAATATATATATATCTCCTGGAAAAATGCAACCATAGTGCTCCTTGGAAGCAAAATGGCTAGACTGTGTCTTAAGTATTTTTGCCATGTTGTCAGGAGGAACCAATCCCTAGAGAAGGACTTAATGTTTGGGAGAGTGGCAGGTCAAGTGAAAAAAGGACCCTCAACTGGATGGATTTACACAGTGTCTGTAACAATGGCATTAAACATAAAAAAGATCATATGCCTGACACAGAATTGGAGAGCGTTATGTTCCTTTGTACATAGGGTCACCATGAGTCATATCTGACTTGATGGCATCTAACAACAACACCAAGAACAACATAACTTAGCAATAACTCTACAAAAATAATATCCTTTGTCATAGTCTAAATTATGTTCCTTCTCAAAATTCACACATTGATGCCTTATCCGTAATGCCACTGTATTTGGAGACAGACTCTGCTAACATTTGGAAAGGGCAGGTATGACCCCCATGATTCATAGTGTAGAACACTGGTTCCCAGTGTGGTGGTGTTGAGGTGGTGGAAACTTTAAGGAGAGGGGCATTGTGAAAGGTAATTAGAACAATGGTGGTTCCATCCTTATGAATAGAATAATATTGGTCTCACAATGTGGGTTGGGTCTCCCAGGAATGAGTCAGTTCCTGTGAGAATAAGTTGTTATATGAAGAACATATGTGCTTCTTCTCTTGTCTCTTGCTTTCCGTCTTGCTATGTGACCTGTTTGGCACATGCTCCCTCCATTGTAGTGGCACGTGCCATAAGGGCTTCATCAGTTCAGAGAAGATCCTGAAGTCATGTTCTTGATATTCCATGACTTTAAACTAAATAACCCCTTTTCATTACAAAAGGCCAGGCCCAGGTATTTTATTATAGCAATATAAAGCTAAAAGTGAAACTTTAATAAGGCAATTAAGATTAAATGAGGTCATATTAATGGGGCCATAATCTGATAGGGCTGGTGTCCTTACAAGAAGAGGAACAGACATGAGAGTTCCCTCTCTCTTCATAGGAATAAATGCAAAGAGAAAAGAGTATGAGAAACATAGCAAGAAAGCACCTTCTGCAATCCAAGCAGAGTCCTTACCAGAAACCATGGTGATGGCACCCTGATCTTGCATTTTAAGTCTCAAAACTGTGAGAAAATGAATTTCTTCAGTATTTTGTGATGTTTACTCCAGCAGAACAGCATACTTTAATAAGTGATAAGTGGGAAAGTAAAGGTGTATTAACACTATTAAAAAGTATTTGGATACTTTTTCTTAAAAAATAAATTTATAGATAAGTTAAAAAAATCATAAATGGTATTTAAATATTTTCAGACCCAGGTTTGACATTTGAAACTAATGATTTTTGTTGACAAGATGCAATGTATTATTACATATTATTTGCAGTATAGATGCATCAGAAAATAGCTATTTATAAATTAATTTAAATATTTCTGAATCATTAATAACAAAATTGCAAGTTCTTGAAATTTTTCACATTGCATCTCAAAATAATTAAAGAAAACTCAACTATGAAAAATTGTTGTCTGTTATTTATTTTCTGAATGTGATAAATTCCAGTGTCAAGCATACTCAGTGGCATCAATTTTCACTAGGTTCTATAAGGTTAAAAAAGGAAATTTCACTAATTATGTATATCTTATAGAATCATGGGACATGAGAGATAACATACATCTATCTCATCAATAAACATTTGTTTCTTCTGAATCACCATTTTGTATGTGCTTGATTCTTAGATGAGAAAATTAGATGTGAACAAAAAATTTTACCTTTACTTCTTACAAATAAATCCATGGCAATTTTGAACTTCTTTTATAGTTTCTTCTTGGAAATTGAGCTTCAAACTTCAAATTGCATGGTCTTTGGGATCTTCGGATCATTATTTGAGATCATTCAGTAACAATGGATATGCATTCTATGTCAGGCTAGAATGTTGGGGACGAGCCCTGGGAACCTTGTGTACTTCCCCCTCTTCGCGCCCCACTGCGCTTACTCAACCCACATCCTGCCTGGCAACGACCAAGACACAATCTGCATCGTGACTAGCACCTGATGTTCCAAGCACCTTGCAAAACAAGATTTTGTGACTTTTTGTAACTTTCTACTTCCCCCCGAGAGCTGGTATTTTTCCACCCTTGTTCCTCTCTGCTCCGCCCCTACCCAAGACCAGCCTTTAAAAAACCCGCCCTGACTCAATACAGCGACTCTTCTCTCTCGCCCGTCTTATTTCAGGTTTTGGTCCCCCTCGCCCCCACAAATAACTAGGTCCCGCGGGTCGGGACACTAGAATAGCAAGGATATTTTGTAACAGGTTCCAGCATTGCTGAGGCAAAGCAGGGTGATTCTGTCAAGGCCCATCACGACATTATTGTCCAGAGGAAGGATTTAGGACAACTTTCTTTAAAACTCAAGGATCACTTGTCCTACTCCAAGCAGCTAAGAGAACTCTTTTTAACTTGAGGGAAATACTTCTCATGCAAACTTAGCCCACCTATAGCAGCGTGATGAGAAGCTTTGCCCTTACCATTTGTTCTTATTGGTATGTTTAACATTTTGGAAAGAAATACTAACTAGCTCTACTTCCATAGGTGTCATAGGAAGCAAGAAATGCTAGAAAATTTCCTCTTGTAGTATGTAGAATCTGAGTAGAAAATAAAAATAATAATAAACATATCATACTAAATATACATATATAATCACAGCTCAAAAGTCATTGATTTTACAATTAATAATATAAGCCCTGAATTTCTATTCAGTGTTAAGAAAAATTTCTTTATATTTGTAATTTGTTTACAATTTCTGGTACAATTATTACATTTTGTTATTGTCTATGTGTACTGAAGGGGAATATAAACAATATTTTATTTTTTACTTTGATTTTTCAAATTCTGAATTTGCCTTTAGGGTGATAACTTTTAGGTGAAAAATTATTGAAAAAGTGATTACTCCTAACACATTGAATCCTTGTATTTATAATTTGAGCTCCAAAGAAGAATAATGATCACAGTTCTATCTTACATAAATCATTTGGAGTCTTAAATCTACATCTAGGCAATATTTGGGGCTTCTTAGCAAAAGATTTATGTTCCATTCTTACAGATAAAATTTCTCACCATGTAATGAGCCTAGATGAATCCCATATTTTATGTTCTGTGGTGTCTAATCTGGCATATAGAGTAGTAATCTACAAGCTTGTTGTCCAGCATTTCTGACTTTTAAAGGTAACATGATTTAGATTCACTAGTATGCTCTATAAAGCATTCACATAATGGGTTTACAATAAACATTTTGGAACACCAACAAATTTCAAGTTTTTAAAAATTTTTAAAAATTCTTTTGATGGCAGTTTTATGTAATGTAATAAGTATTTTAAAATATTTGCCTGAATCATAGAGCAATTCCTTAACACTTCTGATTTTTCAAAATAGGTGAGAACTAATGAACAAATTTCAGCCCTTCATATTCCTAAATAGAACAAATAATAAAGCAGGTATGACATTTTGTGGATAATAAGAAGATATACCATGAAGGCACTATAAACCCTCAAACACTCACTTCTTATTTTATGTGATTCATATTTCTTTAAAGACATTTTATGGTAAAAAGAACTAACTTTAGAAGTTTGATCAATTTAATACTCAGGTGTGAAAGAAAAATTGAGGGGCAGTGTATTTTCATAATATTCTAAAACTAATATGAAATATTGTAGACATAATTATTTACTCAATGTTGTTGTTGTTGTTAGGTGCCATTGAGTCTGTATCCGAATCATAGCGACCCTACATACAACAGGCGAAACACTATTGTCAGTGCTTCTCTCCAGTTCATAGGGTTTTCAGTGGTGGAATTTTGGGAGTGGGTTGCCAGGTCCTTCTCCCAAGCCTGCAGTACCTGGTGTTCCCAGGTGGTCTCCCATCCAAGTACTAACCTGGCCCAACCTTGCTTAGCTTCCGAGATCTGATGGGATCAGATACCACAGGGCTATGGCTGCAGGCCATTTACTCAATAGAGACTAATATTTAAATTAACGTATAGAAAAAATAAGGAATTGGAATCATATCTCTAATCTTTTATTTGGTGTCTTGACAAATTTGTTTCATTACTTATTCAGCATCTGCAAGTAATAACCACTATTCTTGATGTTACTCTTTATCATGACAATCACTCATATTTTTGTAACCTGTGTGTTTTTCTATTTGTCTTTTTACAATTTTTTAAGAAAAAAAACATTGAAAAGTCTAAATTTCTTTACATCTGAGTTAAAGACCACTCAAGATTTTAAATATGTAAGATTTAATTGGTTTAATTTTACAAAATTAGTCCTTAATTTTTATGTGTTTTATTTATTCATTTTAACATATAAAAGAACTTTTCATAACGTTATAAAAGTTTATGATAAATCATTACTTGAGTTTCTCTCACA
>VMDO01035110.1:0-16378 GCA_007922755.1 Pedetes capensis | reverse complement strand
AACCATCGGTCTCATTGGGTCCATATAGCCAAGTTCTTCATAACAATCTGGATTTAATTGGGGCCTCGAGTGCCCATAGAGACTGTTCCACGGAAGACTCCGTGACTACTGTACTGTTTGAGAGGCAGTGAAACCTGTGGGGTCTTCCCTAAAGCTCTCCCTGTCCCACGGAGATCGGGCGCCAGTTCCCTAAATCAGAGATTTCCTCCCCACAGCCTTGTTGTGTGTTGCGGTCGCGCTCGGAATTTCTCCGCCAGGGGCGGGCTGCGCCGCTGCGCCGCTGAGAAAGAGCTCCCCGGCCACGCGCCAGGGCAAGCGGCTTCCCCCGTGTGCAACTTGGCCGGCTCCACAAGCTCCAGATCTCTCCGCAGCACAGTGGGGTGATTTGGGCTCACCTCTGATGTGTCTGGGATCCGGATATATGTGTGCCCAAATTTCTGTGGAGTTCGCGGTCGTAGGCCTGACCCGCCGCAACAGAAGGGAGGGGAGCCGCGCCTCAGCTCTAGATGCGGATCGCTGGCACCGGCTTCCCCGTTTGCTCCGCGGTCGCTATGGAGGGCGTTTGTGCGCTTCCTCACGGTGACTCACCTAGGAACTGCAGACTGTGTCCCGCAGGCATGGTGAGAGTGTGCTGGCAAGGTTGCACTCCGTGTTGGGTCCGGGGCTGTGGGTGCGTGTGCGCGAAATCTCCAGATCTCTGGGATTCTAACCGCTCCCTGTGTTATGGCTCTGTATGGAAATTCTTCGTTTTACCCATTCTATTAGTAGATATTTGGGTTGTGTTCAGGTTTTTTTTTTTTTTTTTTTTTTTTGCTACAAATAATGTTTCCACGCACATTCTTGTAATTGTTTGTCTCTGGTACATTTGCACAAAATTTTTTTTAGGGTGGAATTGTTAAAGGGACCACATAACTTAAAATTTATTAGGTAATAACAAATTATTTTCCAAGGTGGTTGTTCCAGTATATACTCCTATTTTAATTATATGAGAGTCCTTGCTTTTCATCCTTCATTAATTATTGTCAGATTTGTAAAATTTGTAATGCTGGTTTGATTTCACTTTTTTTTTTTTTTTTTTTTTTTTTGTGGTACTGGGGGTTGAACCCAAGGCCTCGCACTTGCATGCTCTGCAAGTGCTGGACTACTGAGCTACACCTTCAGCCCATTTTTTTTACTTTTTGAGACAGGGTCTTGCTAAGTTACACAGACTGCCTCTAGTCTCAAACTTGTGATCTTTCTGCCTCCGCCTCCCGAGCCACTGGGAATACACATATGTGCCACTGCACCCGGATCTTGATTTGGATTTCTATATTCCCTTCTAAAAGTTTGAAAGGACTACTTTTCTCATGTAAGGACTTGAATTCAGCTTAGATTTTTCTGCAGTTATCTGCCTATATGTTCTTCTGAACACTTCCATATATTTCTCATGATTAAAAAGAATTTTCAAAGAGAGATCTTTCTTCTACCTTTCTACCCTCCCCATATGTTTCAAGGAGATTCAATGGATTTATCAAAAAACGTGATCAAATACAGAGTTCCAGAGAAGTGCCCTTCTAGAGAATGAGAATATGAGCCCAGCAGGATGGCCCACGGCTGTAATCCCAGCAACTCAGGAGGCAGAGGCAAGAGGATCGCAGGTTCAAGGCCAGAAGCAGCCTGAGTAATTTAGCAAGACCCTGTCTCAAGATAAAATAAAAAGTAGGCTAGAGGTGCAGCCCAGTGGTGCAGCCCAGAGCACTTGTAAAATATTTGTCAAGCTCTGAGTTCAACACCAAGTACTGCAAATAAAATAAAGTAAAAAAATAATGAGAATATGGTGTTTTCACAGAATATAAATTCAAATTAAAATAATATCATTTGACATATCAGAAATTAGGAAAAATATTTTTAGTAAGGCTTACCAATGCTACAGTAAGTGTGTAAAATGAGTATTATCATACATGCTAATTTTTGGTGGTGAAGGTAGGTCTTTTGCAGAGGTAATTTAAGGCAAACTGCATTGAAGGCTATAAGAGTACCTACATCCTTTTATCTGCGTGCAGCTTTAGCATTGTGGCATCCAATCCCATCAGATCTCCAAAGCTAAGCAGGGTCGGGCCTGGTTAGTACTTGGATGGGAGACCTCCTAGGAATGCCAGATTCTGTAGGCTTGGGAGAAGGACCTGGCAAGCCACTCCCAAAAACCAATCCACCATGGAAAACCCTATGAATAGCAAAGAAGCACTGACAAAGTGTTTTGTCTGTTGTATGTAGGGTTGCTATGTATCGGATACCGACTCAGTGGCACCTAACAACAACAACAACATCCTTTTATGGGACTGAGATTAAGCTCAGTTGGTAGAGTGCCATGCTGAATTCTCTGATGGACCCAGGTTTGATCCCTAGCACTGCAAAAATGGGAGGAAAACATGGCAATCCACTCCTGAAGCAATGCCCAAACCATAAGCACTGAAAACCCTATGAATAGCAGGGAAGCACCGACATAGTGGAGGGGATGGCCCAGTGTTGGGTAGCTGTTGTTCTGTTGCACATAGGGTCATGATGAGTTGCACCCGACTCAACAGCACCTAACAACAACAAACAACAACATTCTTTTATTGAAATGTAACTTTATGGAATCTATCCTATGGAAATAATTTTAAAGTCAGAAAAATACCTTAATGTACTAACAAATGCATTGCAGTGTTTTATATATATAGTCGTGCTGCTTAATGTGTTAGTCACCATGGACTGAGTACGCAATGACAGTTCCAGATTATAATAGGCCTGAAAATTTCTGGTTGCCTAGTGACAACACAGCTGTTGTAATTTTGTAGCACAACACATTACATGCTTTTGGTGATGCTGGTGTAAACAAATCTATACTGCCCAATCCTGTACAAGTATGTTGTTGTTGTTGTTGTTGTTGTTGTTGTTGTTGTTGTTAGGTGCCATCGAGTTGTGTCCGACTCATAGCGACCCTTATAGGGTTTTCAATGGTTGATTGTTTTCGGGATTGCCTCGGGAGTGGGTTGCCATGTTCTTCTCCTGTTTTTGTGGTGCTGGGAATCGAACTTGGGACCTCAGAGACTGCAGAGCGACATTCTACCAACTGAGCTAAATCCCATCCCTGTACAAGTATAGCACATATAATTCTATATAGTAGATGATACTTGATAATAGGTGTTGTTTAAAGTATTGTAAAGTATTACTGCATTATGTACTTTTGATACTACAGGTTTTATAACTGTATATTCTCAATTCTAATGTGTGACCTTTCAAGAGTTTTAGAGGGTTATAAATCAGATGTGGATTAGAATTGCATGAAGAATGGATTCCCACAAAAGTTGAGAGAGCTCTCTTGACCATGATCTAATCCACATGTGATTCTAATCCACACCTAATTTTGTAGCTCTCTAAAACTCTTGAAAGGGTGTGGATTAGAATGTAGAATATACAGTATTTTAAAGCTTACTTGGGCTGGGATTTATCTCAGTTGGTAGAGCACTGTTCTGCAATCTCTGAGGTCCGGGGTTCAATTCCCAGCACTGCAAACAATGGGAGAAAGACATGGCAATCCACTCCCAAGGCAATCCTGAAACGGTCAGCCATTGAAAACCCTATGAGGATTGCTATGAGTCGGACACAACTCCACAGCACCTACCAACCAAGCAAACCAAAGCTTCCTCATTTTCCTTATTAAAAATGTGTTTATACTCACAACCCCAGCTACTTGGGAGGCTGAGGCAGGAGGATCCCAAGTTTGAAGTCAGCTTGGATAAGTTAGTGAGACTGTGTCTCAAAAACAAAAAAAGGGATAGGGATGTAGTTTGTGGTAGACTGGTTATCTAGGATGCATGAGGCCCTTGGTCATTCCAATACTGATTCCCCAAAAAGTGTTTGCTGTGAAATAGATACACTTACATGTCCACCAGCCTCATACAGCTCCTATTTGCTGAGTTTTGATTTCATTACTTTTCTTGTGCTTGATTTAATCTTGTGTTGTTTTGTTCATCATGGCCCTTAATACACAAAATCCACTGCTAATATTGGCAGTAAGAGGCCACATGAAGTAGTTGACCAGAAAAAAAAATTAAAATGGATTAAGGACTATGAAGGTGGAAAATCAGTGATAGCCATTGTTTGCCAGTCAGGAACACCCCATTCCATCATAGTTATGGTCTTGAAGAACAAGAGCAAAGTGACAGAAGGTGTTAAGGGATCTGTGCCATTGAAGGTAACATAACTGAAAAAAATTCAAGAAGGGCCCACATCAGATATGAAAAAACTTCCAATAACCCAGATTGGAGATCAGACAAACATATCCCTCTCAGCACCATGACAATCATGGCCAAACAGTTTGCCATGCTGAAAGGAAAGGCTGGATCCCACTATGAGATTGATGTCTGGGTAGTTCAAATGACTCAAGAATCATTATTCACTAGATAATGTGAAAGTGAATGGTGAGTCTGCAGGGGTTGATGTAAAAAAGCAGCTGAAGAATTTCATGTGGCTCTGGAGAAGTTTATTGTGAAGGAAAATCATTTGCCAGAGCAGATTTTCCATATCATTTAAACCTCCCTGTTCTGGAATTGGATATCTGAAAGGACTTTCATCCATAAGGAGGCCAAGTCAATGCCAGCTATCAAGGACTAAATAACAGTATTTCTTGGGACAGTGATGCAGGCTACAAATTGAAGCCTTCTGTGATCTGACACAGGGAAGAACCCAGGTGTCTTTAGCATCTCAATAAACATACACTGTGAGTGTCGTACAAGAGAAGTCACAAATGACCTGGCTCCTCTTCAAAGATGCCCTCCCGAACCACTATGCTGGTGAAATAGAGAAGTGCTGTTTGGAAAGTAACAACCCTTTCCAGATCTTATTTGTGTTCAATAATGGTCCTGCATATCCTCTGCTTATTGGTGATCTTTATGCCAAAATCCAAGTGGTATTTCTCCCTCTAAACACCACCTCTTTGATCCAGTCAGTGGATCAAGGAGTAACAGCGGATTTAAAGGCTGCAACCTCAGAAGGACCTTTAACAAGCATGGGAAAGCCAAACCAAACAACAAACCAACCAACAAACAAACAAAAACAAAAACAAAAGACTTCAGCTCAAAATTAATCAGAAGAGAAAAAGACTGTCACATATTAATAAGTGGAACAATCAAGAAGACATGATGCTTGGCACACCCAAGTTCATAAAATGAACACTATTGGACATAAATGAATAGATAGGTCCAGATACAACAATAATGGGTGACTTTAATACACTATTTTCATCAATAGATAGATTATCCAAACAAAAACAACAAAGAAATTCCTGACTTAAATAATACTATGGACCAACTAGACTTAACAGATATCTACAGAATATTTTATCCAACAGATGCAGAATACACATTCTTCTCAGAAAAACATGGAAGTTTTTCTAAGATAGAAAACATTTTAGGTCACAAAATTAACCTTAACAAACACAAAAAATTGAAATCATTTCTTGTATCCTATCCAATCATAATGAAATAAAACTAGAAATCAACAGCAAAAGAAACTACAAAACATTACAGATACATGGAAGTTAACACACTTTTCAATCATGAGGGGTCCCTGAAGAAATCAGGGAGGAAATTTAAAAATTCTTAGAACCAACTGAAAATGAAAACACAACCTACTAGAACCTTTGGGATAAAGCAGGGAAATTCATAGCTTGAGAGTTTACATAAAAAACCATAGAAAGCTCAAATAAATAACTAGAGGCATTACAAAGCAACAACAAGCCAATGCCCAAACTAGAATACAAAAAGAAATAATAAAGATAAAGGCAGAAATCAATGAAATGGGGGGCACAAAAACAATACGGAGAATCAATAAAACTAAGAGGTGGCTCTTTGAAAAGATAAGTAAGATTGGCAAAGCCTTAGCCAGAGAGAGAGAGAGAGAGAGAGAGAGAGAGAGAGAGAGAGAAAGAGATTGAGAGGCAAAATTAATAAAATTATATATGAAAAAAGGGTCTTTACAACAGATACCAATGAAATAAAGAGGATCATCAGAGATTACTTTGAGAAACTGCACTCCTCCAAAAAGGAAAATACAGAAGAAATGGATAAATTTCTTAAACATATGACCTACCAAAATTAAATAAATAGGATATGAATAATTAACACAGATTTACAACAAGTAATGAAGTTGGGCCAGTAAAAATGGATCTCCAAACAAAGAAGAGCCCAGGACCTGATGGGTTCACAGCCAAATTCTAGCAAACCTTTGAAGAAGAATTAATACAAATCCTCCTCAAACTATTCCCTAAAATAGAAAGGTAAGAAATACCATAACACTCATTATATACATCTAGTATCATCCTTATACAAAAACCAGATAAGGACACATCAAAAAAGGAAAACTATAAACCAATTTCTCTGATGGACATAGACACAAAAATCCTCAATATACTGCCTGGAAACCAAGTACAGCAACCCATTAAAAAAAAAAGTACACCATGATCAAATGGGTTCATTCCACACATGCAAGGCTAGGTCAACATCCACAAATCAATAAATGTAATACAATACATCAATAGACTCAGAGAAAGAAATCACATGATCATCTTAATTCATGTAGGAAAGGCCTATGACAAAGTTCAACATGTCTTCGTGATAAAAGCCCTGAAGAAACTAGAACAGAAGGAACATACTTTAACATCATAAGGGCTACATACAATAAACCTAACACCAACATACTAAAATCAGGAATGAGACAAGGGTGTCCGCTCTCTCCATTCTTAATTCACTATAGTGATTGAAGTTTTAGCCAGGGCAATAAGGCAAGGGAAAGAAAAAAAAGGGATACACTGAGCTGTGGGTTCAGCTCAGTAGTAGAGTGCTTATAAAATATGTGTATTGGTTCAAGCCCCTAGTATTGTCAAAAAACATTAGGGAATGAAGGAGTTAAATTATCACTATTTGTGGATGACATGATTCTATACTTAAAAACCAGAAAACTCTTAGATCTGGTAAGTGTCTTTAGCAAAGTAGCAGGATACAAACTCAATATTCAAAAATCAGTAGCATTTCTATATACTAATAATGAACATGATAAAAAAGAAAAGGAAATCAATACAACAATCCCATTCATAATAGTTCCCTCAACAACACAAAATATCTAGGAATAAATCTAACCAAGGAACAAAAGGACTCTTACAGTGAAAACTTGAAAACACTGAAAAAAGAAATAGAAAAAGGATCTGGAAAATGGAAAGACCTCCCTTCCTCATGGATCGGAAGAATTAATATAATAAAAATGGATATACAACCAAAAATGATCTACAGAGTCAATCCAATTCCCATCAAAATTCCAATGACATACTTCGCAGAAATAGAAAAAACAATCCTAAAATTCATATAGAAGCACAAAAGACCCCAAATAGTCAAAACAATACTGAGCAGAAAGAGCAATGCAAGAGGCATCACAATACCTGACATCAATTTATATTACAAAAACATAGTAACAAAAATAGCTTGGTACTGCCATAAAAACAGACATGAAGATTAATGGCATAGAATAGAGAACTCAGAAATAAACCCACATAACTATGATCACCAAATAAACCCACACAACATTTCAACAATGGCGCCAAAAACATATATTAGAAAAAGAACAGCCTCTTCAACAAGTGGTGCTGGGAAAACTGGATATCCACATGTAGAATTATGGAAGTAGATCCATATCTTTCGCCCTACATAAAAAATCAATTCAAAATGAATTAAAGATCAGCCAGGCATGGTGGTGCACGCCTGTAATCCCAGCGGCTCAGGAGGCTGGAGGCAGGAGGATCGCAACTTCGAAACCAGAGGTAGTCTGTGTAACTTAGTGAGACCCTGTCTCAAAAAGTAAAAAAATGGATGGAGGTGCAGCTCAGTGTTTCAGCACTGCAGAGCATGCAAACACAAGGCCCTGGGTTCAACCCGCAGTACCACACACACACACACACACACACACACACACACACACACACAGAATTAAAGATCTTAGTATAAACCTGGAAACTTTGAAATTACTAGAAGAAAATATAGGTAACACATTTCAACAGATAGGAATAGGTAAGTATGTACTTAAAAGAACTCCAACAGCCCAGGAAATAATATCAAAATTTGACAAATGGGATTTTATGAAAATAGAAAGCTTCTGCACAGCCAAGGAAATAATCATCAAAGAGACAGTCTACAGAATGGGAGAAAATCTTTGCCAAGTATTCATCTGACAGGGTATTAATATCTAGGATATATAAAGAACCCAAAAAATTAAACACCAAAAAATCCAATCTAAATAATCTAATCAATAAATGGACAATTGAATTGAATCATCTTAAAAGAAGAATTACAAATGGACAATGAACATATCAAAAAATGTTTGACATTCTTGGCCATCAGGGAACTACAAATCAAAACTACACTGAGATCCCATCTCACCCCAGTCAGAATGACTAGCATCAACAAAACACACAACAACAAATACTGGTGAGGATGTGGAGGAAAAGGAAGGAATCTTTTTATGCTGCTGGTGGGACTTTAAAGTAGTGCAGCCATTATAGAAACCAGTATGGAGGTTCCTCAGAAAACTGAAAATAGTACTACTATATGATCCAGCTTTACCAATCCCAGGTATATATCCAAAGGAATCTAAGTTATCAGATCATAAAAAGACCTGTACTTCTATGTTCACTGCAGCACTATTCACAATTGTAAAGATATGGAATCAGCCCAAATGTCCATCAACACATGGATGGATTTTAAAAATGTGGTATATGTATGCAGTGGAATATTATTAATCAGTAAAGAAGAATAAAATCATGTCACTTGCAGAAAAATAGATTGAACTGGAGATAATCACTTTAAGCAAAATAAGCCAGATTCAGAGAAATACCATTTTTTGCTCATATATGGAAACTAGATTTACCTTAACATGGAAAAAATACATATGTGCGTGTATGTATGTATATATATATGATTGGAAAATATAAGGAGAGGGGAGAAAATCAGTGGGAGGAGGAGAAGAAAAAACATGGTGGGTAATGAGAGTGAGAAAATATAAAGTACATTATACAATTCTATGGAAAATCCCATAAGGAAAATTATTATACTGTATTAAAAATAATAAATAATAAGTAAATAAATATCATTTGTTACAATTGCTTACAGTATTCAGGACCATACCATGCTGTACAGGTTTGTAGCCTAGGAGCAAAAGGCTGTACCATATAGATGGGCTGGGATTTAGCTCAGTTGGTAGAGCGCTGCGCTGCAGTCTCTGAGGTCCCGAGTTCAACTCCCAGCACCACAAAAATGGGAGAAGGACCTGGCAATCCACTCCCAAGGCAATCCTGAGAAACAGTCAGCCACTGAAAACCCTATGAGGGTTGCTATGAGTCGGATACTGACTCGACGGCACCTAACAACAACATATAGATGAGGTGTGTAGTAGGTTATACCACATGGGTTTGTGTAAGTACACTCTGTGATGTTCAAACAATGGAGTTTCTACTCTTGAATTCCTCAGTATGTATCCCCCCTTGTTATGTAATGCATGACTATACACACAATAGCAGCACAAATAGAAATATCTCAAAAAATGGTTATATTATAGACACATACACATAGTCATGTGCTGCATGATATTTCAGTCAATGATGGATCACTTATGCAACAATGGCTACAAAAGATTATATAGCCTAGTGATGATAAATCTGTCTTAGTTTGAATAGGTATATTCTATGATGTTTACACAATAATGAATTCACCTAAGCGTATTTCTCAAAACATACCTCCATCATTGACATGGTAGTAAATACAAAATTGGATTTTATGTAGTCATTAAAGTTGTCTGTTTATAAGAATGTAACATTGCCATATTTACTAGGCAAAAAGCAAAACACAAAACAGTTAAAACAATGTTGAAAGTAGAAAATAAGCAAAAAAGGAATGGATAAAAAATAGACTGGAAGAATACAAGATGGTAATAGACTCTATTGAATATTTTTCTCTTTCAAATTTCCTATTTTTTTAAAAAAGCTAATTTTCAATAGGATTAATATTGCCTATAGAATAAAAATGTGGAAAATATAAACATAATTTTATTATTAGAATTAAATTAAAAATGCCCATTTTATGGGTGTGGTGGCTATCAGCAGTAAGGGGCAGAACACAGGCTATTTGCTGAAGCTACGTATCAAATTCTGACTGCTGAGTGATGGCAGGTTTGCTGCAGCTTGTGCATAGCTCCCTTCTAGCTATGGTTGTAGATCAATGTGCAAATTAGGATTATAGGAAACTGGGAGGAAAAGTTTCATTGCATTGGGGGAAATTTGCCCATTATTCAACTTGCAGCATTCATGCACAGTCTTCAAATTTCAAATGAATAAAAAATAAAATTTAGGCAGACAAGAAACTAATAGCTTTATTTGTATAAAAGGAGCCTGTAGTCCAATATTTCTATTTGTTGGCACAAAATAAAAGAATGAATACTCAAAATTCTGAGATGAGCTACCCTCACTGTGTAATTTGATACTACTGAAATTGTTATTTATGGAGCCAGGGGAGGGAAGTAGAAGGAACTAATGAGCTAAGCACTTCAACACATTATTTCACTAATCCTCGTAATGACCCTGCAAATCAGGTAAAGTTGTGACTGATAGGCAAAGAAACCAAAACTCATAAGAACATGATCAAGTTTAGCACAGTGCCTGGCCTACACTAAGCACTCACAAGTATCTTTTGAATGGATGGTAGATAATATAGCTAGTATGTAAGAACCAGGATTTAAACTTAGACAACTCTCTTATTACAAAGCCCACACTATTTCCATGACAGCACATTGCTTCTGATGTGAGAGTGGGCAGAATTGATTTAAACGCTTAGAAAAGATCACTATCAATGTAAATATAGCTAGTAAGTCCAGCAACCTATGACTTCTACCTTCATGTCAGAGCTCCTTCAGTTTTAAAATGTAGGTTTGGTCAAGAATGAGAAAAGACAGAAACCACAGAGGATCTTCAAGGGCTTTAAAATTTTTTTAATATACATAGTACAGGAAAATAACAAAAATCCACATGAAAACATTACGTATGTATGTATGGAACATTTTGTTAGTTAATATAGCTTGTCTCTTTTTTGTTGAATTTGGCCTATTACTTTTAAATAATAGCTATAAATACATCATCCAAACTATGTTGCTTTAATTGTATGAACATGAGGTGTTATATCTTTCCTGTCTTTGCTCCATACATACAACAAAACAAATTTGAAAATGTGAAATAAAAAAACATGGGATTCTTTCTTAGCTGTTTCGTGTCTTGTATTAAAATATTTTACAACTACAAAGTTGAAAGTTTTTTGTGTATGATTGCCTATCTACTATAAGTAAACTAATTTAAGGAATTAGTTCATTTTGTTACCATAAGATTGAGGGCCAAGAATATAATGGAAGTGTAAATATAAAAACTTCAAGATGGCTAACTTAGTGTAGATGTACATTAAAATACTATTGATATGGCATATTTAATATTTATCAAGCATAGAAAGAGAATATTAGCTCTGCACTTAGCAACTCTGTCTCCAAGATAACTACTTACCAATTTTCAAAGTGTTATTGATGGGCAGGCTTTATTGGCAGAGAGGACTTATAAAACATGACTTTCCTCATCAAAAACCCAAAATAATTGAGGAGTTAAAAATATGTATTACAAACGACGGTGGCTTGAAACAAAGACCGTCCAGTCAGCCACAGGGCTATCAAGATGAAAAAGTCTTTGCTTCACTCACGATCTAGTATCTGGAGACCTCACCGGATAAATTTAACTGAATTTACTTTTCTAATTATGTTTAACCTGCAAATATGGCTGTGTACAATAGTGACTTTCATTTTGCCCATATATTAAAAGAAAACCATTATATTCTAAAGGCAGATTAATCCCTGTTGCACTTAGGTTGGGATCTAAGGTATTGAAAATACATATCTGGTTGTATAAATAAATCTCGAGTTTAAAAACATTAGAAAAACAAGCTGTTGTAAAAATACTCTAGCTAGAAATGATTTTAAGAAGTTATTAAAGATCTTTCCTGAGAGTTAGTAAAAGAGAACCACCTGAGTAGACACATGGTTACAGTTTCCTCACAGAGGGAGAAGTTGTGATCAGTATCTGGATTGGAAGAAAGTGTTATTTCTGAGTTGCATTCTTCTAAGTGGTTTAAGGATTCTAAGCAGATACAGCCAATAATAGAGAGGATCTGAAGCAATTCTCCTAGCTGGATTACAAAGGACCTATGTATCCTGTATTAAATTCCATTGTTCTTTTACATATAGTTTTATTTAAAACTCTAAAATAAACATTTGTTTATGCTGTATGAAGTGATTTAATCATTCATATCACAAGCTTAATAAGGTTGACATTCCATGGGAAACAAGGAAGTAATTTATCCTTGGTAATCAGAAAAAACTTTAAAATCATTTCTATTAGTTTTAAGCATCTCTTATTAAAGCTTGGGATTTTTGTTAATGTAAATACAGCAAAAAGTATTTTCAGTGCACTTCTTTGCACCACAGTGTAACGGATAGTCTCATTCTCAGTTAACCTTCAGTACCCTGTACATACTATTCTGAAATACTGTGGTGAAATAAGGCCTCGCATCCTTGAGCAAGATGCTACATAGAGGAGGGTTAGCTGTATTGGAGGGATCTTCCACATCCCAGATTTCAAGCATACTGCAACCAGGCCTGAAAGGTGAAAGACATAAATATATGATATTAAAAACATATTCAGATAAGTAAATTATAAAGTATCTTCTAACTGTCCAGAGACTAATTTAACAAATTAAAGATTTGAAAGCATCATTTCAAAAAATATAATTTCAACACCTAGAAATAATAAAAATGAAATGAAATTGTGTTGCATTTCCAAGTCCTACTTAACATATCCTAGTAATAAAGGTTCAATATTCATTCAGAAACACTACCTGAAAAAGCTCACTTTCAAAATGGAAACATACAGCCGGGTGCAGTGCACATGTCTGTAATCCCAGCTGCTCGGGAGGCGGACGCAGGTGGATCGCAAGTTGGAGACCAGAGGTAGTTTGCTAATTTAGCAAGCCCTGTCTCAAAGAGCAAAAAAATGGGCTTGCGGTGCAGCTCAGTGGTCCAGCACTTGCAAAGTATGTACGCATGAGGCCCTGGGTTCAACCCCCAGTACAACAAACAAAAAAACAAGAACAACAAAAACAACAACAACAAAAAAAGGAAACATATTTTCCAAGCACCATCACCATGTAAACATGAGGCACATTTTTAGTAGAATGAGATGAACTAGAGGAGAGCTAACTGAATTCTTGATGAATTCTATACTCTCTCTCTCTTTCTTTTAATCATAGATTGCATTGGATTACTAGGCAAACATACAGTCCAAGGCAGGAAAAGGAGGTCCTTATGCCAACACTTCTGTGTTTGGGGTGGCTCTGTGAGTGGGCTAAATCAAATATATTTCTTACTAGAGAATAACTCCGCATCAGAGTCAGGCAAAATTGATTTCTAATTTTTAACATCTACATTGAGGTATAATTTCCTATGTAAAGTTTATAGCCAAATGCATACAGATGTGTGACCACCACAAACATAATACAGAAAATATCTATCACCTAACAATTTTCCCATGCCTTTCTGGCAATCACTCTCCTTCCTCAAACATGGCTCCAGGCAAGCACTGATCTTTCTGGACTATAGAATTCAGAATTCCATACAAATACATTATGTAAGCTTTTCATTTCAGGCATCATTACCTTAACATGTTCCTGACATTCATATCTTAAACGTCGTTTGTACAACTACTATTACAGTTCTGTAGTTCCTTCACTTTCTTTTTTAATTATTATTTTAATTATACATATTGATGAGGTACAGAGTGATAATTCAGTTCATATACTCATTATGCAATTATCAAAACAGGATTGTTTACATTTTACAGAAAAAAGTTTAAAAAATTAAATAAAATAAAAAAAGAAAAATTGTGATTAACACATGACAGTTGTACACAATTATGAGTTATATCATGGTTTTTTTATTATCATAGTTGCATCCTATATTTTGTACTTTTTCTTTCCCTCATTACCCCTCTAATTTGTTCCTCCTCCACCTCCCAATTTCCCCATTGTTCACTAGTCCCACTAGTCCCCACCCCCCTCATATTGAGTCAATTTATATTTTCCAATCCTTGATAAGTATGATTACACACACACACACACACACACACACACACACACACACACACACACACATATATACACACACACAGGGCTGTGATTTAACTCAGTTGGTGGAGCACTGCTCCGCAGTCTCTGAGGTCCCGAGTTCGATTCCCAGCACTACAAAAACGGGAGGATGTGGCAGTCCACTCCCTAGGCAATCTCAAAACAGTCGGCCATTAAAAACCCTATAAGGGTCACTATAAATTGAACATGACTTGACAGCACCTAATAACAACAACATATATATATGTATATACATACATACATACATACATACATACATGTATATATACATATATACACACATATATGTATATATATACATACATATATATAATTTTTTCTTTAAGGTAGATTTAGCTCCCACATATGAGTGAGAACATAGAGTATTTCTCTTTTTGAGTCTATGTTATTTCACTGAAAATGATGATCTCCAATTTCACCCATTTTGCTTCCAACGACATAATTTCATTCTTCTTTACCAATGAATAATATTCCATTGTGTATATGTTGTTGTTCTTGTTGTTATGTGTTCTTGTTGTTATGTTCTTATGTTATGAGTTGGGTCAGGCTCATTGCAACCGTGGTAAGGTTTTCAATGGCTTATTGCTTCAGGATTGCTTTGGGAGTAGATTGCCACATCCTTCCCCATTTATTTGTGGTGCTAGGGATCAAACCTGGGTCCTCAGAGAGTGTAGAGTGGCACTCCACCAACTGAGCTACACTCCAGCATATTGTGTATATATACACCACATTTTAAAAATCAAATCATCTCTTGGTAGACATCTGGGTTGATTCCATACCCTCACAATTGTGAAGAGTGCTGCATTAAATATGGAAGTGCAGGTGTCCCTGTGATATGATTTATCTTCCTTAGAATATATTCCTAGAAGTTGTATAGTTGGATCATATGGTAGTTCTATTTTTAATTTTCTGAGTAACCTTCATGCTGATTTCTATAGTGGCAATCCTAATTTATAGTCGCACCAGCAGTGTAAAAGGGTTCCTTTTTTTCCTACATCCTCACCAGCATTTGTTGTTGTTTGTTTTGTTGATGTTGGACCTTCTGACTGGGGTGAGGTGGAATCTCAGTGTAGTGATGATTTGCATTTACCTGATTTCTCTGTGTATCCTAGGTATTAATCCTCTCTCAGATGAATAGAATGCAAATATTTTCTTGCATTCTGTGGGCTCTCACTTATTCTATCATTTCCTTTTTTGTACAAATGCTTTTTAGTTTTATGTAATCCCACTTGTTAATACTTACTGCAGTTTCCTGGGCTATTGAAATCATGCTAAGAAAGTACTTGACTATGTCTCTCTGTTAGAATGTGTTTCCTATATTTTCTTCTAAAAGTTTTAAAGTTTCCGGTTTTACGTTGAGATCTCTGATCCATTTTGAGTTGATTTTTGTACAGGTTGAGAGATATGGGTCTATTTTCATTTTTCGACATACAGATATCCAATTCTCCCAGTACCATTTGTTGAATAGGCTATCTTTTCTCCAATGTACTCTTTGGCATCTTTGTCAGAGATTAGATGGCTATAGTTGCATGACTGTATATGTGGGTCTTCTATTCTGTCCTATTGATCTCCATGCGTGTTTTTATGCCAGCACCAAGCTGTTTTGCTACTATAGTCCTACAGTATAGTTGGAAGTCTGGTATCATGATGGCTCATGCACTGTTTTTGCTGCTTAGGATTGTTTTGGCTATTCAAGGTCTTTGGTGCTCCCATATGAATTTTAGAATTTATTTTACTTCTGTGAAATATATCATTGGAATTTTGCTAGGGATTGGATTGAATCTATTGTTTGCTTTTGGCTTGTTGTTGTTGTTGTTAGGTGCCGTTGAGTCGAGTCCGACTCATAGCGACCCTATGTACAGCAGATCGAAACACTTGCCGATTCTGGGCCAGGCAAACCATCTTATTTATGTTTAAGCCCATTGTTGCAGACACTGTGTTAATCCATCTGGTGGAGGGTTTTCCTCTTTTGCGTTGACCTGCCACTCTTCCAAACATGATGTCCTTCTCCAGGGATTGTTCTCTCCTGACTACATGTCCGAAATATGTAAGACGCAGTTTGGCCATTTTTGCTTCCAAGGAGCACT
>VMDO01035109.1:0-16377 GCA_007922755.1 Pedetes capensis | reverse complement strand
AGATTGCCCCACAATGGCCAAAGAGATGGTTCCAGGAAATAGTCTGTGTCTATTGTATTGTTTGAGAAGCAGTGGAGCCTGTGGGGTCCTCCTGGGTTCTCCCTGTCCCGAGTAGTTCGGGTGCCAATTCCCCAAATCAGAGATTTCCGGCCCAAAGCCTATAGCATGGGGGGAATATGGCTGCTATCGTGGATTTTTTTTCTCTCTCTCTTTTATTGCAGGGTTTTCTGCCCACTTGGAAGACCACTTGGGAGGACCACATCCTCTTGTGAGTGGGATGATATTCAACCGCCCCCCCCCCCCGAGAGAGTCTGTAGTAGGTCTGCCATGCACAGCGATTGCGCTTGAAACTGTTCTTATTGTGTCTAATTGTCTTGCAAGACTCTGCCAGAAAGGAGCACTCTGTCCGCGTGGCGCTCAGCCTCCTCCGCAGACCTCACCTTTCTCCACAGTGCAGTGGGATGACTTAGGATCCCCTCTGGTGTGTCTGGGGTCCAGGCATATGTGTGCCCGTATGTCTGTGGAGATTGCGTCTGCATGACTGTCTCACCACAACTGGAGGGAGGGAGCCGTGTTTCAGCTCTGGATGCGTACTGCTGGCACTGGTTTCCCAGTTCTCTCCGAGATTACTCCACGTACCCTTGAGTATCTACTCTCGTGGCTCTGATCCCTATTTTCTCGCGTGAGGGACCTACAACAGCCCAGCATCTCAGGCTGCGGGACGTATGTTGGTAAGATGGTGATTCTGTGACTCACCTGAAAACTTGCAGTTTGTGTCCCGTGGGCAGGGTGACAGTGTGATGTCAAGGTTGCATTCCATGTTGGGTCCGGCTCCGGTGGGTGTGTGGGCGAAGTCCCCTCTGAGTCTCCAGGATTCTATCCCGCCCTCTGCGTGAAGGCGAAATGGCTGAATGGTGGTCCTGCTACTGACCTCTGTGTAGCTCCTCCAAAGCCAAATGCTCGATTTCAGTGTCCATCCAGTTTAATCCTCTGTCTCCCAATCTAAACCATCACTGTTTCTATCTATTCAATGTGAGTTCTAAACCCCTAATTGAGGCTTCCCTTTACTCTGGGACAGAAGGCGTGTGTTTTCTGTCCGCCATCTTGCAACTTATAATATAAGTAAATTCCATAGTCTTCCACAGTAGTCTTTTGAATTTCAGAAGTTGGACTGAAGGTATTCAAATATATAGTAAGGGCATTGATGTGATTCTTCACAGTGTCTCTGAAAAGGGTGTGTGTTTAACTGACCAGCAGAGGCAAAATTTCACGTTACTCTGACCTCATTAGTAAGGGCCCTTTGTCTTCTTTTCATGAGCAGGCAATTATATCAGAAATTGTTAATTTTGTTTTCTGAGGTGAGAAGTCAGCTTTAATGAAGACCCTTTCCTCAGGCTATAAGAAAAGCCAAATTTTTTTAGGCAACAGATGCCATAAGGAAACATGAATTCAACATATAAATGTTGATTCTTGGAACATGACATTAAATTATTCCCCATACTACACTGGTTACTGACTCAGCTGGCACACCTGTACACTATAAGCGGCCTCTCTGGCAAAGCTATTGATTTTTACTGTTTATTCAAGTTTTGAAAAATGATTGATGGAACTATAGAGTTGTGCATTTTCCATAAACCTTCAAATCAAATTCCATAATCTAAGGTGAAGCAAGGGTAATCTTATCAGGACAAATAATTATTTCCCACAGTCAATCTAGAACATGGCATGCTTCTTTGCCATGCTTTCACTTTGTTTCCTTGAAGAAAAATGAAAATTTTCCTGTATTGTACCTCAGGAAGCAGAAGCCTACTCAGTGCCTAACCTATAATAGGCACTCAAAAACAGTTGTTACATGAATAAGAGAAGCAAATGCTAGTCCTTCTAAGCATGGGAACTGTTCTCCTTCCAGTAATTATGGGGATGAGGTTTTACTACTCTTGTTTTCAGGGTTCCCTCTCTCCCCTTTCCTCCTTTGCTCTTCCCTTTTTCTTTTCTTTCTTTTTTTTTTTTTTTTGTTAGTTAACATCTGAAAAGGAGACATCAATTGATACTTTTGCAAAATAATGTTATTGTGTGAATAGGAAGTGTCCTCCCTAAAAGTCACATGTATGGAAGGCTTGATCTCCAGCTAGTGGTGCTATTGAGAGGTGATTGGATCCTGAGGGTGCTCACTTCATGAATGAGTTAATCTATCCCTGAATTCACAGGGCTATTAGGAGGGAAGGCCTGGCTGGAGGAAGTGGGTCACAAGGAACATGGCTTTGAAATGTGGATATTGTCCTTGGCCTCTTCCTAGTTCTCTCTCTCTTTGCTTCCTGGGAGCCTTGAAGTAAGCAGCTTTCTTCCACCATAGCCTCTGCCAGGTTGTTTCAGCCTTGCCACAGGCCTAAAAGCAGTAGAGCCAGCCAGCCATGGACTGAAACATCTGAAACTCATGATCCAAAATAGATCCTTCCTCCTTTAAGTTAAGTTAAAAAGGTGGCTCACACAATTACTATGGAAAAGTATATGCCACTCTTTTTTAACTTACCAAAGTTTGTACAACAAAGATGGAATTTATCAATTTTGATTTTTTTAAGGCCCTTGTTCCTCTTGCTCTACTGAACACACTCTACTTGCTTTAAAGAAAAGAGAGTCTGTTTTTAAAAATCAATTTCTTCCCCTAAGAAGAGGTCTGGTTTTGCTAGACCAATTTGAGGACTCTGAATCAGAAACCTCATAATAAAGAACTGGGCAAAAGGAAGGTGGTTGGAAGGAAAGTTATGCATATTGCTTACTGGAAGACTGTTTTCATAGTTTAATGTGCAAAGGAATCTAAAGTACCAAAGGTACAAGAGATGGGGGGAGAAGGAAACACACTTTTGAGAACTATCATTATGTATACTGAATAGAAATATCACTATGTGTGCTGAATTATACTTTTTTTAAAAAGAAATCCAATTCAATATCAAATTCTGTCTTAATTTCTTTGGCTGCTACTGTGAGCATTATGTTATGCATAACCTGATGCATGTGCAATTGCACATAATGTTATGTTGTTGTTGTTGTTGTTAGGTGCTGTCGGGTCAGTGTCCAACTCATAGCAACCCTATGTACAACAGGCAAAACACTATTGTCAGTGCTTCTCTGCTATTCATAGGGTTTTCAATGACTGATTGTTTTTTGGGGAGTAGGTTGCCAGGTCCTTCTCCCAAGCTTCAAGCACCTGGTGTTCCCAGGCGGTCTCCCATCCAGGTACTAACCAGGCCTGACACTGCTTAGTTTCCAAGATCTGAGGCCACAGTACTATGGCTGCAGACACATAATGCTGTAGAAACTTTTAAAAGTCTAACTCTGCACCAGAAGTATGCTTTAGCCCTCAACCACTTAAACATACAATGATCTGTTTATCTAAACTCAAGGTGTTAATCAAAATGGGCAAGTAAAAGTTATAATAAGACTTTAAGGTACTAAGGATGAAATATATTTCAAATATAGGATATTTGAAAAGCATTGACAAATACAAATTATCAAAGTTATGCTTCCAATTTTTAGCGTTCAAACTCACTTTGTAAATATTCTATTTTCCTTTTGGAAAAGCAGGCTATTTTACTCATGAAATGAACAAACAAATACATTTTAATATTTAGTGGAAAACTCAAGTTCCATAGCTAGAAAGCCAAATATATTTCTTAAGGAGCTGTCAGTGCATAAATAGTCAGGAAATTTAGTCAGACATTATTCTTAGTAATTGTTTGGTACTATCATCTACAGCACTGGTTGACTGAATTGTGTGTTTTCCGATTGTTTTTGGTCCTAGGAAATATAGACAATCTCACACTAAGTATAGAATTAGCTAAGTCAAACTTTGAACAAAATCACTATTGATCATTCTTTAATCCCTCGTCATAATGATTAGCTCCATTTGAAAACTAGTCCTCTAATTTTGTCAGTGCTGTTATTGGAGTTGGATAAATTTACTTGCTAGTCCAACTAATGTGTCCCCATATTGTGGTAATTGTTGTCTTAGCAATTGTTTCTTATTCCTTGAGATCCTGCATATATGATTTAAGGAAAACATGTCTATAACTTACTTACCAAAACTTTTCCCCTTCTAGATTTTGCATGTATGAGACTTTATTCTCAACTATGGTGAAATTGAAATTTATTTAATATTTATACTTTGGTTTCTGGCTACTGGTAATAAATATAGCAATAAAGCTTAAATGAACAGCTGCTCTGTGCTCTCTGAGGCCCTTGGTTCAATTCCCAGCACTGCAAAAATGGGAAAAGGATGCAGCAATCCACTGCCAAAATGAAAAGCGTCGCTATACGACTTGAGGGCAGCACCTAAAACCAACAAATGGCAGCTGAAAAGTTAATCTACCTACTTACTGTCCTATTTCTATAAAATAACTTTTGTATTTATTTAGCTTTTCCTAATAATTTGAAAGAAAAAAATAATCCTGGGACTTTCGCTGCATTAAGAATCTCTCTAGGTTATACATTTGCATGTGTGTATTTGAAGGCAATACTGGATACCTGGTAACTCATATTGCTTAGGGCTGGCATTAAAGAAGGAAAAGATAAAAAATACCTTTGGGAAGGCAAGTTGGAGAAGCATGAAAGAGTGTGAAATGGCCAGAGAAGGCGAGGAGCTGTGGGGGAATGAAGCATATGATCACATTGAATAATGGAGTGTTATTGAAAGGTTAGAAAGTGGCTGTACCTTGAGTTATATTTAATATTTTTCCATTGAACTATATGGACTGGGAGTTCTATTTTATAGACAATAGAGAGTTATGGAGTTTTATGTTGGTATGGTGGGTTCTAACTTTGAGAAGGAAACTTTCTCAGCAGTATCAAAGTGGACTAGGGAAATAATAGATCTGTAAGAGTTTCTCTGGCTATGATGGGCCATTTTCATCTATTGCACCACACTGATGCTTGGGTATTCTCCTCTATTGTTTTTGCATTAAAGAAGCAGAGAGGGCTCATGTTCAGAATTTTCTAAGGTCTTGTTGCTTATGAGCCAATTCTTCAATCAAGTGCTCTCTGGAATGACACAGATGTTGCATGACTATGGCAGGCTTGCTGGTTTAGGTAATACACTGAAGCCAAGATGAAAAGGATAAACAACTCCATATTCATAGCATCGCCTAAGCAAATTTCTGTAACCACTCTGGAGTGTAATGGTCCTAAGCCCTATTTCCTAGTGCTGGTGAAGGGAAAGATGGTTTCTGTAGAGGGCATTCCATTGACAGCTGCAGATTTTCTGCTATCATTTCAGCAAAAACTTACCAGGAATTCAGAAATATCACTAGAGCTCTATTGTAATGCCATGTTGTTTTTTCCCTCCAAATGGGCTGTGTTTGAGGATAAGAGTCTGCCTGAAGAATAACTGTGGATGAGTAATACAAAGATAACTTTGCAGACTCCTTAACACTTGGATTTCTGCTTGGTATTCTAGTTACACTCAAATTTCTTCTTTGTTATAACTCAGGGCTTATTTTTATCTTAGTTTTCTGCCCATTATCTAGTTTCTCAAACCCTGAAGCTTTCCATTACTCTTAGTAATTAATTCTGAAACTTCTGATGTAATTTCATCTACCCACCTAGACAGCTACCAATTGCTGGTTCCCAGAGTCCCCTATTGACCTACTCTACTTGTTTTCTGGCTGTGATTTAGCTCAGTTGGTAGAGCACTGCGCTGCAGTCTCTGAGGCCCCGAGTTCAATTCCCAGCACTGCAAAAATGGGAGAAGGGCCTGGCAACCCACTCCCTAGGCAATCCTGAAACAGTCAGCCATTGAAAACCCGATGAGGGTCGCTATGAGTCGGATACCGACTCGATGGCACCTAACAACAACAACAACAGCAACTTGTTTTCTAGGAAACCCACCAATTCTTTCCTATTAGACCGGTAGGACTCTTGTAATCATGGTACACCTAGTCAGAACCTCCCTCACTATGCCTAGTCAGAACTTCCCTCACAGGTGTGACTGGAACTACTTCTAAACACCTATCTCATTAGGGGTATATCTCAGGGCTACCGCCCTTGCCTGGCATGCACTATTCCCTGAGTTCTATCCCCAGTACCACAAAGTGAATGAATGAATGAATGAATAAATGAATATCTCTACTTCAGTGTTGTGTTGAGTATAAAGTCTTAGAATTCCATGGCTTGGCTTTTTAAAAACTGTCAAGTCAAAGTTCTTTTGTGTGTGTGTGTGTGTGTGGTACTGGGATTTGAACTCAGGGCCTTGTGCTTGCATGCTTTGCAAGTGCCGGACCACTGAGCTGCACCCTCAGCCCATTTTTTCACTTTTTTTTTTTTTGAGACAGGGTCTTGCTAATTTATGCAGGCTGCCCCTGGTCTTGAGCTTGTGATCCTCCTACCTCTGCCTCCCAAGCCGCTGGGATTACAGGCGTGCACCACCACACCTGGCTCCAAGTCAAAGTTCTTTAGAACTTTTGGTTATAAAATAATGTCAACAGGGACATTATTTTTATAGAAATAAGCAATTTTTTTCATGTGAGCAAGGAAATTAAATGTGAATAACATTAATGTTTCACATAGAGTTTTATATAATAATACAGTCTTTTTAAGAAACTGAAAGTCTAGATGACATATTTATGAATTTACAAATCTTATGAGATATATTAGGGGAAGGAAGGATAAAAAGATGCATCTAAGTAAAAGCATTCACTTTTTCTATTCCAAAGAATATTTTTTGAAGATAATGCTATTTTCTTTTTACCAAAAACATTTGACTATATGGCAAAGAACTGAAAGGAGAAAAAGTAGTCATTGGATATGGAGAAAAAATTATGCCTTATTATCATTTATTTTCCAACCAACCAGGAATAACCATTCTTAAATTCAAATATGATGTAACATAAAGATGTGTCTATTTTTATCTTTATTAACTTTACATATTTATGTATTTATGTATTTATTTATTTTTTGGTACTGAGAGTTAAACCCAGGGCCTGACACATGCTTTTGCAAATGCTCAACCACTGAGCTGCACTCCCAGCTCATTTTTCACTATTTATTTTGAGGTAGAGTCTTGCTAAGCTACAGAGGCTGCCTCTGCCTCGAACTTGCAATCCTCCAAACTCCATCTCCCATGCCACTGGGATTATAGGCATGTGTATACCACTATGCCTGGCAACTAAGTTTATTTTTAACTGACACATAAAATCATAAAAATCATATGTATGAATGGGATATCAAGTGATATTTCCATATATTTTATAATCTTTAAATCAGGTCAAATATATTTATATCCTCAAACATTTGTTGTTAGGCGCTGTCGAGTCAGGTCCAACTCATAGTGATGCTATATACAACAGAAGGAAACACTTTTTGACACTGTGCCATGCATGGTACTATGTCAGTGCTTCTCTGGTATTCATAGGATTTCAACAGTGGATCACTATTTACAGAAAAAAAAGTTTCCAAAATCATTTCTTTTAGTTTTTGAAATGTAGAGTACATTATTTTTATCTATAGTTACTCTACTATACAATAGCCTACCAGAACTTCCTTCTCCTATCTAACTGTAACTTAGTACCCAGTGACCAACCTTCCTTCATTCTTCCCTTCCTCCACTCTTCCCACCATTCAACTCTCAACTTTCATGAGATCAACTCTGTTATACTCCACATATGAATGAAATCATGGCAATATTTTTCTTTCTGTGCCTAGCTTATTTCACTTAACATAATGACCTCCATTTCCATTCATGTTGCTGGAAATGAGAGGACTCATTCTTTTTATTGCTGAATATTACTCTACTGTGTATGTAAACCACATTTTAAAAATCCATTCATTAGCTGTTGATGGACACATAGATTATTTTCTGGATACTGTGAATAATCCTACAATGAACATGGGAGGGTAGATGTCTCTTGGACACACTGATTTCAGTTGTAAAGATGTACTTATTAATGACTTACTGGGATATATAACTCATTTTTTTATTTTAAATTATGGTCTTTATCAGAGGTAGTAGAAAAATGGACAGAGATTTTATTTTTCCCAGAAATTTTAAACTAAACTATCTTATGAAATTTTCTGCATCATTATATTAATTACCATTCTACTTCTTTGACATTCCTTACCGCATAAAACTTCACTGTCACACATTTATGGGCTTATCAAAATATCATATGCCAATTTTTAAGGTCTTTAAGTACATCTTTATGTTATATCAGGGGCTGGGATTTAGTTCAGTGGGTAGAGCGCTGCGCTGCAGTCTCTGAGGCCCCAAGTTCAATTCCCAGCACTGCAAAAATGGGAGAAGGGCCTGGCAATCCACTCCCAAGGCAATCCTGAAACAGTCTGCCACTGAAAACCCTATGAGGGTCGCTATGAGTCGGATACCGACTTGACGGCACCTAACAACAAATTGTGTTATATCACATTTGAATTTAAGAATGGTTATTCCTGGTTGGTTGGATAATAAATGATAATAAGGCATAATTTTTTCTCCATATCCAATGACTACTTTTTCTCCTTTCAGTTCTTTGCCATATATTCAAATGTTTTTGGTAAAAAGAAAATAGCATTATCTTTAAAAAGTATTCTTTGGAATAGAAAATTCAAAAGGTATACTATGCTGCAGAGGTCAGAGATATTCAGTTGTACCCCAAATTAGATGCCAACAGTATTTCTAGCAAATCTTACTACACAATAAGACTTTTTGAAGAAAATAAAACACTTGAAAACAAGTGATCATGCAATATTAAAAATTCATGCCACCACTTGGGCTCACCTCCAACCACATGGAAGATGGATTTCATTAAATAAGTCCTTAATGAAGGTCCCTTCTTTATGTCTCCTACAAAACCATGGGGAACAGTCTATTGGTTCTTTGGATTTGCTGTCCCTATTTTACCCTGGAAAGTGGAATTGCTCCAAAGCCTAAAGGAGCTTGGGTTACTGTTGCTCATTTTTTGCCTTGGATGTAGGCAGCAAAATATGGAGTGATATATCTGCTGTTTTGAACCCAGATCGAAACAGGCAAAGCCTTTGACTAATCCAACTGAGATATGTGCTTTATATAATTGCCTTGTCTCAATGTAGCCACTACAGCTTGCTTACTGTAGGAGCACGTGGCCATGTGTGAGGGCTGGGTCCTCGTGACCAGATCTAATTGGAGCTGATGCCTGCTGCTCAACTCCCATCACACTGCATGAGAGTCAGTTCATCACGACCACTTCATTTGTCTGACGGTGGCTCCTAGTGAATTTGTAAAATTGATTCTGACAATTTGTTTTTTAACCTCAAGGCTATGTCCCAGTTACCTAGGTGAGTTTGACAATTTGATGTTTCTCTTCATAATAAGGGATGGTTTAAGGCAGTATGCCTCTGAGCTGTTGGCCCCTTGGACAGAAGCTTGGTCTCCATGTCTTATCCATTAGTAAGAGAGGAAGCTCCTGGCTGAGCTGGGAAAGGGGGAAAGTCCAATTTTCTTTATTTAGGTATAAGCAGAGTTGAGTCATTTATTACTGGGGTGGTCAGGGAAGGCTGATAGAGAAAGAGCTTTTGCCTCAGGAATGGAACACATTAAGTTCTACCAGAAAAGTGTAAATGTTCAAGGTAGAGTTCTTTGCCAGAGGTTTTTAGTCAGTTGTTTGTTTTGTCTTGTTTTGTTTTGTTTGGATTCTTTCTGCCACTTGAAAAGAGGTCTGTTTTGCTAACTTGCCACTAGCCTTAGCCTCACTACTTTCTCACCACTTAAACTTAGCCTTTGACTATTTCCTCTTGTTTGACACTATGTGTCTAATATTTCCTCTGGTTTACATGGGATAATTTTTTAATAGTTTTAAATTGTTCTGTTCTCTTTATATTTTTTAGGATCCCCTGACATTTCTGTACTAATTTGGATAATTCTGACTGTAAGAAACAGATATTTCCCACTCAAATTAGCTCAAAGGGTAAAGACGTTTATTTTCTCACATAATTATAAGTGCAGGCCTCAGGCCAGTTACTCTCTGGGCCACTGTCATCATGGATCCAAATTTCCTGTAGTTCTCCTCTCTGATTATCCCATTCTCACAGTCATGGTCAGAGTTGCTCACTGATGGTTACGTGATGATTACAAGATGGTCATTGCTGTTTCTAGTCTATATATCCAGGAACATATTGTCCAGAAGAAAAAGAATGGGGAACAGGGACAGGGACATTGATAATTTCCAAAGAAGGTAGGACATGTTTCCCAGCACACATCACTTCATGTTTCAGAGGTCAAATTTAGACCATGCATCTCTTCCTTCATCCATGAACAGCTAGGGCCATGGTTACCATAGACCTTTGGCTCTCAGTGTGTGGTTCTGTGACAGCTGCATCAGCAGTGCCTAGCAACTTGTTAAAAATGCAAATTGTCAGACTTCACTCAAAACCTAGAGATTCTGAAAGGAGGCAGAACTCAACAACCTGTGCTTTAACAGACCCTACCATGATTTTTTTAACCTAATTCAAGTTTGATTTTCACTAATTATCTAAGATAGAATGGATTTAGGGAGTCTACCAAAGTGTCCTCTACAAAATCTTTTGCAGAAGAATAAGTTGCTGAAGTCATAAAGTAGAGAAGTCTACAAAGAACAGAGCTCTCTGATGCTTTGGGGCTGCTGCTGATGAGAGAACAAGCCTTGATTGCTGGTGTCTTCTTCAAAGATGCAAATTAGCCCAGAGGAGAAAACACATGCAACTGTTACCTGCTGGATCCATCAGAAACCACCCTATGTTCTCCTTTCCAAAATACCATGAATTATAAGAAACACCATCAATTTGATAACTGCTTACAGATATGAAGTGTACGTGTGGACCATAGGATTTTGGAAATGTGAAAATGTGAAAATTTTAGAAATTGTAAGAGAACAAAATTATAAGATTTTGTTGTTTTGTGGTAGAAATGAGAGTTGGGTTTGAAGGAATGGAGCTCAGGTCATCCAAAAGGACAGATCTACACTGCTCAGGAAGGCCAGGCATGGATGGGCACCTCCTTGCTTCTAGGAAAGTCTTTAGGGTGGTAAAGAGATACAAGGGCACTTGATACATAGACAAATTCAAGAATGAGACATAAAATTAACACAGTACAGGATCACCTGCCTAAGTAAACAGAACTGCCACCTCTGATGGTGAACTTTATGAGTTACCCTGACTGGGCCATGTGATATCCAATAGCTGGTTAAACATTACTTCTGGGTTCAACTGTGAGGGTCTCTCTGGAAGAGATTAGCATTTAAGTTGGTGAACTCGGTGAAGCAGATGGCCCTCCCAATTGTTGATGAGCATCCAACCCCATAAGGGCTTGAATCTGACTTTTGCTCTCAGGCATTTTTTCTCTCTCTCCCCTGACTCCTCATTTTCAGGTCTCCAGATTTAGACTGGAATCTATGCTATCAGCTCCTGGCTTTCAGCCTTTTGAAATAAACCACCAGCTTCCCTGGGTCTCCAGATTTCAGTGGCAGATTTCATCCTGTATATATGTATGTGTGAAAATGGGTACATATCATATAAATACATATCTCCTACTGGTTCTGTTTCATTGGAGAACCCTATATACTTCCTAACACAAAAACCCAGCTGAGTCTTGAAATAAAATTACAGTGCTACATCAGCATTTGGAGAAGGATGTGGCAACCCACTCCCAAGGCAATCCCGAAACAGTCAGCCATTGAAAACCCTGTGAGGGTTGCTATAAGTCGGATACCGACTTGACGGCACCTAACAACAACAACAACAACAACATTTGACCAGAATCTACTCCTGAAGTCTGATGAATGCTGATCCATTTGAGTGCCAAGCACTTTTTTCCCTTCAGAAAATAATGCAAATAGACTTATTGGTTCCACCACTGTACTCAATGGCTAATTCAGGCACACATATGCTGCTCACATATTTAGCCATAAGGTCTTTTTAAATTCAATTGTTTTTCTGACTGTTTTCCTCTTTCCTTCACTTTTAATGCTAGAAAGTTTCTTGGGTGCCATGATGACTGTATGGGATATGTATATACATATATGTAAAAAAAACCCTCCAGATCACAAACCTAGCACTAGGACAAGTCTTTACTGCTTGAAATTCCCCATGCACAATGTGATGCTTTCAGCGTTTCACACAGAAGTGTCACGGGTAAATGTGGAATCTCACACAGGTTTTAGTACAGTAGTTCAGCGCTGAGCAGAGCAAGTGGTTGAGCACCAAACCAGTATTCTCTCGAAAATATTGGTCAAGGACTGAAATGTTCAAGTATGGAGCAGTTTGAGTGCTGAGGTACCACTGTACCTGTATTTGTCAGTCATCTAGTCAAGAAGTGAAAAAGAGTTTGATCACAATAATGATTAATTTTTGAAATGGTCACACATTTCTCCAGCGTTGTCTGCATACCTCTGTGACTATGCCCTATCTTCTTTCTGGCAAATCATTGGTTACTTCTTTTTAAAAGTCAGTTGATGGCTGGGCCAGTGGCATACACCTGTAATCCCAGAGACTTGGGAAGCAAAGGCAGGAGGATCTTGAGGCAGCCTTTGTAATTAGTGGGAACCTGTCTCAAGGTAAAAAGTAAAAAATGGCCTGGAGGTGCAGCTTAGTGGTAGAGCGCTTGCAAAGTATGCATGAGGCCTTGGGTTCAACACCTCCAGCACCTCAAAACAAACAAACAAATAAATAAAAATCAGTTGACAACAGTCAGTAATATCACTTAACCTCTTACCTCTTTAGATTTGATCTTCAAAGCAAAAAAAGTAGTTGAAATAATTTATTTCAGTCAAATGGCTTCTAGTCATTTTCCCCATTACCTGATGCCACATTCAATTCAAATGTATCTATCTATCTATCTATCTATCTATCTATCTATCTATCTATCTATCTATTTTTTGCTGTACTTCAGGGTTGAACCCAGGGTCTCACACACACTTTGCAAGTGCTCTACCAATGGGCTGCACCCTCAGTCCATTTTTTATTTAATATTTTAAAAATTTGATCAGGGTATCCCTAAGTTATGCAGGTTGCCTCTGGCCTCAAACTCATGATCCTCCTATATCCACACTGCGAGCTGCTGGATTTATAGGCCTGGGCCACCATACCTGGCCTTCAAATGTATTTATTTTTATTCCTTAGAATGTTTTTATACTTCAGAGAAAAGAATCAAAAGCTAATAATGTGCCTCATCTGATAATCACTGAAAACTTTTAGATGATCTGCTATGATATAAATGTTTGTAACATGCTCAACACTTACCCCAAATCACTTCTTGAAATCCTAACCTCTAAGGTGATGATATTAGGAGGTAAAACCTCTGGGCAGTGATTAATTCATGAGCATGGTACCCTCATAATGAGACTAATGCCTTTATAAAAGAGGCCCCAAAGAGCTTCTTTGCCCCTTCCATCAAGTGAGAACACAGCAAGGCATCATCTATGACCAAAAAACAGACTCTCCCAGACCCAGAATCTACTGACACTTTGACTTTGGACTTTTAGCCTCTAGAACTGTAAGAAATAACTTTTAGTCATTTATAAATGACCTTGCTTTTGGCACTTTTGCAACAGCCGCTCAAGCAACACAATATTTGCTGGTCTCCTAAACTGACTCAAAGTACTTAAATTCAAACGTTGTTTAGGAAGTGGCTATTTGCTATAATAAATGGTGTACTTGTTAAAAAAAAAACTAGCATTTTTCAAATAGAAAAAAGTTTTAATTATATTATACGGAAGATCTGCATGAGAATTTAAATGTTTATTTATTTGTCTCTGCCATATTAGTTAGCATTGTTAATATAGGTAGTACTGATTTCTGACCTAGGTGAGGTTTATGTGAATACAGCAGCACATATAAAGATAAAAACCCACATTATGTAAACTCACTTAGTGAAATGAAGTTTAAAAATGAGGGGAATTCTTTGCTATAATATCATATGTTACACATTAGGTGATTATTTTTTATGTTTTGCATATTATTGCCCATCTATAATCATGAAATCCTATCAGTGAAAGATCCTGTAAATAACATCTGAGTGTAGCCTTCTATCCCCAAACAGGATTATACTTTATCCAGAAGAGATGATCCTTCTTATTTTTAAATCTATCAGAGGGTTCAACATCTTCCTCAACACATATCAATGTTTCTGTGTTTCATTGTATTCCACTAAGAGGTTTTTCCTCATATTTAATTCATTCTTTCATATTTTACTTTTTAAAAAAATAACTATATTGAGATACAATTCACATGCCATACAATTTACCCATTAATCTTTTGAAGAACCATTGGACTATTGGCCAAATCATTTTATAATTTCACCAGTAAAATACACAAGAGTTCTAATTTCTCCACATTTCTATCAATACTTGTCTGTCTTTTTAATTTTAGCTGTCTGTAGGGGTGTGAAGTGAAATCTCATTGAGGTTTTGATTTGCATTCCCTGATGACTAACAGTGTTGACCATCTCTTAATGTGATTACTGGTCCTTTGTGGTTTTTGTTTTAGATAAGTGTCTATTACCTTTGCCCACTTTTTCATTGGGTTCTTTGTTTTGTCACCATTTGCTTTGCAAATATTCCTTAATATTCTAGACATATCTCTTATTAAATATATTATTTGCAAATATTTCCCTTATCCTTTGAGCTATCCTCTCATGTTATTTATAGTGTCCTTTAAGATCAAAGTTTTTAACTTTAGTAGAGTCTAATTTACTTAATTTTCTTTCTTTCTTTTTTTTTTTTTTTTTTTTTTTTTTTTTTTTTTTTTTTTTTTTTTTTTTTTTTTTTTTTTTTTTTTTTTTTGTTTGTGCTTCTGGTATCAGAGTTAAGGACATTTGCCTATTTCAAGATCATAAAGGTGTATGTATATGATTTTTCCTGGGAATTTTACAGTTTTATTCTTATGTTTGACCTTCAATCTATTTTGGGGTTTTTAGCTGTGCTGCTAGGTGTTCTTAGTTTTGCATGTGGACATCTGTCTCCACATGATTTATTGAAATACTATCCTTTCCCCATTGCATTGCCTTGAAAACCTTGTTAAAAATTGATTCAGAGTTTATGGTTGGGCTTTCAATTCAAATCCATGGATCTATCCTAGACCTATCCTATCCTAGACACATTGTCTTGATTTTTGTGGTTTTGTAATAAACTATGAAATTGGTAAACTGACTCCCCCAAGTTTGTTCATTTTTTTCAATATTGTTATAACAATTCCTGAGTCCCCTGCATTTCCATATGAATTTGGAGTCAGCTTTTCAATATTGGCACAAAAAAGGTAGGTTTTTTTTTTTTAAATAGGTGGTTCCTATTTATAATTGGAATTGTGTTGAATTTGTAAATGAGTTTGGAAAGTTATTGTCATTTTAACAATATTAAATCTTCCAATACTTGGTCACCAGATGTCTTTCCATTTATTCAGATTTTCTTTAATTGCTTTAGATAATGTTTTATAGTTTCACAGTATGTTTTGCATTTCTTTGATTAAGTATATTTCTGTCTTTTATTCCTTTTAATAGTACTTCAAATGAGATTATTTTCTTAATTCTGCTTCATATTGTCCATTGACAGTTCATAGAAATATAGATATGCTTTTGTTTCCCCAGTATGGGGGTTGAGCCCACAGCCTCTTCACACATATTTTGCAAGTGCTCTATTACTAACTTGTGTATCAGTTTTTTACATTTTTTTTTTTGAGATAGGATCTTGCTATGTTATGCAGGCTGCCTCTGGCCTTGAATTTGTGATAATCCTGCATCAGCAGGATGAGTAGCTGGGATTGTGCCATGGCTGGGAATGTGCCATGGTACCTGGCTTTTTGTAATTGATAGTATCCTGCCACCTTGCAGAAATTACTTATTAATTCTAGTTAATTCTAATTTTTTTGTGGATTCATTAGGTTTTTCTATATGTAAGATTATGTCATCTGCAAGTATAATTTTCTTTCCTTCCAGTCTTAATATCAGACTTCGCTTTTGATCATATATATCATATCCTATTTTTTATTCCCCTTCATAAATGTTGGTGGGGTACAGAGTAATAAGCCTTTTGTTATTTCCATTAGGCAATTATTACATTGCTTTTCATTACACTTTGATAATTTACATACTTCACAGAACCTTTTGATTAATATATAGTAAAAATTGTATGTATTTATGGGTTGTATTTCCTTTTTCCCCATGTATTTGTATTTTTGTATCATCTATTTTGAGATTATCCTCTCTATATATATCTCTCCTCATTATTTCCCCTCCCTTTGCTGCATTCCTCAATCTCTGTACCCCCAGCTAAACCCTTCCCCTTTCTCTCTATTGTGCTTGCATGTTCCCTTCTTCGATAAGCCTGATAGAATATGAATATATATATACATACACACACACACACACACACACACACACACACACACACA